>JAODUH010023739.1:0-22957 GCA_027564835.1 Typhlichthys subterraneus
GAGAGAGAGAGAGAGAGAGGGGGGGGGGGGGGCCCTGGGGTGGAGTGATGGATGGGTGGGAGGGGGGGGGGTCATGACTCGGATGGCCTGTTAGAGTGATGAGAGAAGGCTGTGTAATAGAGAGTAGAGATCAAATTAATATAGTCTCTAAATGGGAGAGTCTGCACCCAACGTATAACTCATTCTCGGGTGCTATGAAATTCACTTGCACACGCAAATGATTTGTCTTACCTGGAAATGCAGCTCTAAACAAATGATTTCTTTATGTGTTTGAGGTGCACCTGCTCAAGCAAGCATGTTTAAGTCACAAGACACTTTGATGTATTATAAACCACAGTTTTCTGCTAATGACAAAATGGATTGTGTACATTAGTGTCATAATGAATTGATGCCATGTACGCTAAATGTTTCTTTAAGATACTGAGTATGGGAGGGGCATATAGTGATAAGTTATGTAAGAAATGCATGTACTATAAATTGAACTAACAAAACCTGGGCTGTACACTAAAGGAGGTGGAGGCAACACAGCTCGTCCTGCTGTACTACCAACGTCCTCTAGGGGCAGTAATTCGTGGATGAATGCAAGTTTATCATGAACGTGTCAGAGTAATAAAATGTAATGTGAAAATGTCCTACAAAAAAGGGGTTCTAAACTGCATGGCAGAGTCACAGCAGATGCATTGTCCCCTTCTGATAATGAAGAGAAGTACTCTTCTATAAATGTTATTGAATGAAATGGTCAATGATGTGACCCTGACCTTGATGATCCATGATGAGCCATACCTGACACAAGTCAGGTATGATGAAGTGCCACCTCCTGGCTTATGGAATTAAAGACTTGTTCCTGAGGTCAGGTGTATTGGAGCTTTTCTGTGCAATATACATTATATTGTAAATCCAGTGCTCCCCATTCATGTCGTCTATGAGTCTTTTCCAAGCAACAGCTTTGAAATATTCAACAAAAGAATCTGTTTAGCTTGATATGGATGTATTACTGTAATTGCGTTGTCCATTAACAAGTAGGACATCTATAGGCTTAGACATAAGTGTTTTAATAAACCGTGTTTTAATAAATGTTAAAATACAATGTCATCTTTAACAAGGGTGTTTAGATAATGACAAACAGTCTCTGGATGGAAGTGTTTGTGCAGTGTGATGCATTTGTAATGTCAGGAAAGGAAGGACATTCAGGATCAATGGCCGTTCTATAGATAGATCTAGCAGTGATCTATCACCTCCACCAGCAGTCCCCTGCAAGTGACAAGACATATTTAACAGAGGTCTTGTTTGAAATGGCATGTGTGAAATTATACAATCATACAATATTATTATTAAATTATACAATCTTTGCTGTATGTGTGTGTGTGTGTGGGGGGGTCATATGAGTGACCATTTGCCTTATAGATAAATAGCTGCCTGGCTGCATAGGGGCTGATACATTGCAGTAGTGTGTTCATGTGTTCATATACAGTCAGCGAGCCCTCTGTCCTCCGAGCGGTATCGATCGGTCACATTAGGCAGCCCGTGGATCAGCAGTTCTCCACCCGGAAGCAGAGGGGAGCAGGATGCATGGCATACAGTAGGAAAGAGAAACCACCAGAAGGCAATACGAGCAGTGCCAGTAAAATAACATGTAAGGAGCAAATGGCAGGATGAAAAAAACAGAGGAGAACAGAGTTTGGACCGCAGGTCAGCGTAATATAATATAAGATGAATGATGGCTACAATAAGGGACATATTGATGTAGTTTTGCCCCCTGAAATGTGTTCTTGATAAAACCCAAATAAAACTACTTTCATACCGCATATATTACCCAGAGACAGGGTAATATATGCGGTATGAAAGTAGTTTTATTTGGGATTAATTCTGATCATATCTAGGTAAGATGTGCAGTAGACTTATCAGCAGGCAGTAGGTATGGCAGCCATGTCTAGCTAGACAGAACGGATTCTCTCCTGCTCAGAATTGAGGCCCTATCCCCTGTTTCCATGGCAACACCATTTCCTGCCCAGAATCACGAGGTTGAAGGGGCTGTGCATACATAGGTTAAAGGGTTAAATGTACTGTGGATGGGAAGATTTTCTGAGCAGCTGTCCAGTTGTGTGCCATGTTGCGTTATGTTAAAGGTGCTATGCTTAGCACAACCATACAGTAGGTGTTGTCTGCTCCTGCCACAGTGTGCTCAAGTACAGTATAGATGAATTGCATACAGTATACTGTACAAAAAGGAACAGTATATTATTGTAGAAAGCATGTTACCATTGCAGCTTATTATTTGTATCATATTGTACTAAATACCTTTCTGGCATAGTCATGTTGTTTTGGTTTTTTAGCAATTATGAATACAATGCTTTTGTATCTTTAAAGTTCATGGAAATATATTTATAATCAAATTAAAACCTTATCCCTAGTGATTTCCTCACTGTCTGTGTCATATTAATTTCTTCAGGAATAGTCCCTTCTACACAAAGGTCTCTTCAGTGCTCTTGTGTATGTGCATGTCAGCATATACACACACATGCACACACACGCACACACACACACACACACACACCTTGCAGGCACCTCCAGGTCTCATTTCACATTTGACTTTTATTTTCCCTTCTGAACTAAATTGACCACCAGAAATGTGAAACCTCTGGGGAGGCTGTGATGCCAGTGTCTCTCAGCTGAGAGAGGCCAAGCAAAGTGAGGGAGAACGAAGAGAGTACACAACAAATGACAAATGGCTCCATCACAGCCGACGGCCGTGTGTTTATCCAAGGAAGGCTATTTGCCTGATATCTAGGGGGTCCTCAGGATGGATTTATCAGCAGCTAGGGGCTGTGCTGTGCACCATTAGGATCAAGGTTTCTATTTCAGGATGTAGCCCGCTGAGGGATGAATGCTACTCGCACTTTGGTTGTGCTGTGATGGCCCCTTATCCCAAGTCCATTAGACTGAGGAGAAATGGTCTGTACCACCCACCGCTTTTATTATTTAAGGATGAGGAGTGTGAGCATTGTTTTTAGTAAAACAAAATAAAAGATAAATAAAGAATAAAAACAAGATGACAGTTTTGATTTTCAGGGAATTTTTATTAGTCTTCTCATTTGAATAATTTACTAAGTGTCTGCTAATAAATGGAATGCAAATAGAGCTGTTTTAATTATTGCTAATAAGAATCACCTGCTGATTGACTCTTCCAGCACAAAATAAAGACACCACTAGGGAGTGGGGGTAGATCAAAGTGTGGGGTTAAAGGTTAATTAACCATTACAAATGTGTAGGACATTGATTAATTAAAGGCAGGTCAGTCATTCTTGTTAACTTCGAGCTCAAATCAAAACAGTATCACTCCGCTGTCCTCTGTGGCGGCGGCTCACGTCGAAATGCATTATGAAGCAAAGCATAGGGCTAGCCTGGTGTAACCAGACCATATTTACATTGTGAATAGGTCTGGCCACGCTCCATTGGGAAGTGTTTGCAGTCGCATCCTCCTACTTGGCATAGACCTCTGGTTCATTGTGAATGTGTTGGACAATGCTGAGCCGATCGCCGTACAAGTGTTTTTATCGATTCATCTAGTTCTACCACCATTTCCAAGCACTCTTACCTTCAACGTCATCTCATTAGCCCACGCTGATTGGGCCTCAGCAGTGCGGCTGTGCGAATAAGAATGTTATCAGGGTTCCCAGACTTTAAGCTGAGAGCATAGTCGGGCGGAGCCAGGCTATAGTGCTACGGCTTTGTTGATACAAGCGGTGTTCGCCACTTTGTTTATGTTACTATTTACAGCGGGGCTGTGCAGAAGTATCAGAATATTTTTTCAGTGTGCACAGAGGGGGAAGCTAGCAGTATGCAAGGAGATACGGTATTGGATTTTCTATTACATTTAGCTTACAATAGCCAACTAAAGCTTTAACTGTGCTGTTAATCTTGATTCAGATTTGTGTATACCAGAATAATGGTAAATGGACTGCATTTATGTAGCACTTTCTTCACATACCGATGGTGATTGCTGCACCAATTGGGGGATAGGCATCTTACTCAAGGATGTTTAGAGGTACGTCAACACCAGGTTGTTCCCACAACCTTCCGGCTGGGAACCCATCACCCAGACCACTAGACCATCCTGCCCCTATAAAAACTGTATTAATTAAAATGCATGTATTGGTCTTGACTTACAAAACATAATAATTACAGAATTCACATTGTCAGGCAAAGAGCATTGATATTTTTTTTATGTTTAATTGGTGATAACAAATGGGTTCATTGAAACAACAAACTTTTTCCTGCAGAGGGCAGAGTTACACCATATAATTCATCAGCACTGCTCATGTGAACTGCATTACTCACTACCCAAAGGAATGACATGCATTTGGTCTTAAAACTTGAATTTATTTTAATTTGAAAAGTGTTAAACATGCCTCTCTATTTCTAAATTCTTAATCTAAGTTTAACTTAGTTTTTAAATATCTCTTTTCATATTTCTTTTTAGTTTAAAACCTTTGGGAGCCAACTATTTAAGAAATGTGTCTTTGATGTTGAGAGAGAGAGAGGGAAATGAAAATAGATCAGGTACATTCACAAGTATTTTAAAAGTATTTGATGAATTGAAAATAAATGAACCTCTTTAATTATATATAATGTTCTTGATCATAGCTCATGGTAGATCATGGTAGATCATGGTAAATATGAATAATTAAATGCAATTCACATTTATAAAACCCAGCCCACTGTGCATACAGTTACAGTATACTGTGTGATACAGGTATCTAAGTAGTTCCTGCAAAGATTTAATTAAGTGAACTCAACATTGCAACAAGCACCACAGGGGACCCCTCTGCAAGCTAAGTGTTGGATCTGTGTGCATATGAGACAGTGTAAGACCTTGTGAAGAAACATGGGGGAAAAAGAATTGTGAAAATACTTTTGAATGGCAGCATTTATAGACATGTAATTGGTACCTACAAGAACAGATAGGCCTTGAGGAGAGAGTGTGTTTTCAGAAATATGTACAGTAGGGACAGTGAGGAATCGCTTGCTTAGAGTGCCTGCTCATATTTGTGAGCTAGTGTCACATTCTAGCAGGCCATTGCTGCATCAAAGAGGAGGTGAAGAGATTACGGTGTATGCTGTAAGTGTACATGTCTTATGGGCCTTCCAGGTGTTTAGGGAGGTTCCTTAAATAACCGCTATTTTCTATTTCCTTCACCGTTTTAACGTGAATTTAGATGAGAGACTCTTAGATATAACATACTGTACATTATTATAATTATTAGATTACATATAATTATAATTATAAATTATTATAATTATTATAATTATACATTATAGTTATTATACAGTATACATGCTTACATCAGGCCTATTCATTAGTAATGCATGGCACACCGGCAGCCAGTCAACCAGCATGATTACATAGGATGCATGAAAGTGCAAGGTGTACTCGTCATCTTAAATAGTGACTCAACCTCAAGGTTGCTGCCACATGATTTGCTGATAAGATATTTGCACAATTAAAAAGCAGGTATAAAGGTGTACAGTGCCTATACTGTAGTATATGCATGTTAGTGTGTCGACGTGAGTGTAGTATACAAGTATTATGTTTACAGTAATTAATAAGCAACTTTTCTCCAGACCAGAACTCCCATGATGTTATCTTAACACACACACACACACGCACACACACACATTATACTCGACACAGTATTATGTGGTGGTGTCTTCATCATCAAGTTAAAACAGCCTCAGTACTGTATACATGAAGTAAAAATATGAAGTTAAAACAGCCCAAAGCTATACATGAAGTTAAAATATGAAGTTAAAACAGCCCAAAGCTATACATGAAGTTAAAATATGAAGTTAAAACAGTCTCAATAATGTATGCACAGATATGTAGTATATTCCTGGCTCATGTTCTGTTGAAACACCCCAACCCTCCCCTTCCCTCTCCCCCAGAGACTCGCCAGGGCTGCCTGTGGATAAGCGCCCTCATATCCCTGCCTCCTCTAGCCTTGTTTGCTTTTAATAAAGTCACTCAGGCTCCTTAGTCCTACAGCAGGTACTGATGCATGCAGGTGGAAACACAGACCAAGGGTTTTACCAGTAGGAATAACACAAAGATTTGCAGACTGAGGTCTTCTAGATCAATAGTCTTCAACCTGGTTTCACGCATGACCTGCAAAAGTAAATAGGCATAGCTCACTATATAGCTAGTGTGCTTTATATGCTATTGTGTGTGATGTGGACCAGTAATTACAAAGCATAATGAGGAAATGCACACACACACACAGACACACACACACACGCACACGCACACACACACACACACACACACAGAGATGAGCAGGGATGAAGCTAAACAATGCTGAAGGTTGGGTCACAATGAGGACGCAGCAACTGTAAATGTGATGATGTCAGCACAGATCCTCCCTTATTCTCCCCCGTGAAGAGGCGTGTCCCATCATCGACGTCACGTGCGCATGACTCACACGTTGAGTAAAGCAATAGATATCATGCAGGATAAAAACGCAGACGTTGATGTATAGGCTATATATTAGCCGTTTATTAGCAAACTCGCGGTTTGAGAACGGCTATGTCCTACGGTAATAGAGAGGGTCAAGGCCTCTCAAGAGATGAATCATCTTCAGGGTTGAAAGATTTGTAGCTTGAGCATTTCTAACTAACTGGAGACAGTTTTTAAACCTCTTGGGATAGCTGGATCTATCTGTGGCCCCTCCCCTTCCTACTCTCTGGATGTCCCCTGAGAAACTGAACTGGGGTCATCAACTCCGTCATCACAACCTTTGGTGGTTTGTCCCTAATGGGCACCCATAAATATAGCGAGTCAACCGATGGAGAGAATTGGTTTCCAGACGTATGGAAGAGGCCAGGGAGATTTACGGCCCTGGCCTGGCTCCACCGCAGTGCCGTATATCAGTCTGATTTGTTTTTCTCCTCGTCCTTTTTTCCCGTTCCTCCCTGTACTTGTCACTTGTTTGGTGTCACACCCAATCAGAACAAAGTGTTCCTTCTCACTTCGCTTTGTCAGCATTAGTGTTAAGATTTGATTTGAATTATTCCCCCCTTTTATGTTTGCCTGGGTTGGTTGCTCAGCCGTATACCGCAGACATTACTGGAATTTGAAGTCTAATTTTATGTGTGAGCAGCTGTGGGAGATAAGGGAAGATAGCTAGTCCAATAAGACAGCAGCTCCCACCTACTGTACACAGCATGTCCACCACATCATGGAAATGTTGACTATATCATTCCTTCTTGTCCCCTGTATTTGGTTGATATGTATTTGACACTGTGTGTCTCTGTGTTTATTTTACCTGGCCGTTCTCATCATCTACTATAGCCTCTCTGATCTACTAACATGAATACGGTAGGCGCCGGTGGTGAGAAGCTTGCAGGGGATTTTCACATTGTATGGAATTTACTTTGCGTGTGCGTGTGTGTGTGTCTTGTACCTCTGCTGTGGGAATGCAGGTGCTTTAACCTCCAGGACCCACGCAGGCAGGCAGGCAGGCACACTAGGCCTTATAATAGTGTTCATTTCCTCTCAGTCATTCCTCACCAACCGCCTGGCCGCTCCTCTCCTGTCCAGCATTCCACACACTCCCCTGGAACCATGGGAGAGGCTCGCTTGTGAGGAATGCTTGTGTTATCAGGGAGAGAGGGGGAGGAGGGGGTGCGCGGGGGAGGGAGGGAGAGAGGATGGATCGAGAGAGCGGGGGAGGGTCAAGCCTTGGGGCCCCCTCAGTGCTGTTAGCAGGGCCTTGTTGTCCAGGAGCTGTCCGTCATTACGCAGCGTCCAGACGATTGGTTTAGATTAGCGAGGGGCGGGGGCGCTTGTTGGCCAATCGGGATGCACAGGAATCTAATTTTAGAGCTGCAGCTTTTTAAATCAATATCTCAGCCCCTATCGGTGGCAGTGTCATGTGGATTATCTCACGGCCTTCGAAGATGTCACACCGTGTTTTGTGTGCTTTCAGTCCGCTGTATGCACATGAGGTTCATGAACACATGCACACGCACACACTGGGATGCACTGGGTAACTGTAAAGTAAAAGTGCTGTTATTGTCACATGTAGTGATATTTGTTCTCTGCATTTAACCCATCCTTCAAGGGAACAGAGGGGGTGTTTACAGTATGATTGCTGGATTGCAACTGTGTGCATTGGGTTTCAGTTGAGTGTGTAGCCTCCATGGCTTTAAATGAGAGTAAGGGTTTTAGAATGTACAACTAAATAGAGTTGTCAGGTCAGTTTTGATTGGTTGAGTCTGAAGCTACAAGGCTTACTCAATGTTTGGTGTTTGGTGAGCTGTTCAGTACAGTAAGACAAACTGTGTTTCCCAAACTTACACATCAATGATAGTAAAACTAGCATAATGTAACTTGCTTTGACACAGCTTTGCACAAAGGTGCATGTGGCTGAACTATAGCGGCATTTGTATTGCTGGTTACAACCTCCAAGGAAAACAGAGTGCAATGTTGAAACAGTTATGTTAACATACACACTAGTATTCCTTTATTATTCCGACTATGACAATATTCCAAATTTGATAAATGTATATGTGTAAATGGTATATTCCGTTTGGATATTCCAAATTAGACCTTTTTCAGAATTTCACATTTTCTGATTAAGACACATGGGATATGCCAATATTATTTGGGTTTTAGGAGCATGTACAGAATATGAATCTCAAGTGGGGTTTTTACTGCATGTTATGGCATTGGGTCTCTTGCCTACTTACGGTAAGATATGTGCAGAGAACTTTGAAAAGTATCCTGTTTTGCTATTGTTTGTTGAATAAGCAAAATAGCACAGCCGTTCCATTTATCCATATTTTATAACATTAATTCAGTTTGAAAAGTAGGGAAATTCCTCTGTAAGGTGAGTAAGTTATTTAAATTAAGTTATTTCTTTATTTAAAGCTTTAAGACGTATACAGTAAATTGTAATACAGCTGCATGTAAACAAACATGTAAACACCTTAGCAGGAATATTGTCATTTTCAGAAAAAGGGCAAAAACCGTAATAATGTGTGCATGAAAACGTAGCCAATGACTGCCATGTTAGTGACTGTCTATTTGTCTGTCTAGTAGCTACTGTAGATACAGTAGCTTCCACACCGACTGGTAGTAAATGAGTCCTAGTGTGTTTCACAGCCTGACCTTCCCATGAGATTGAGATTGCTGTCCTTGCACATTTACACACTGACTAAATAGCAGCATGACAACACAGCTAATAACAACCTTCTAGCCAGAGCATGTATAGAAAGAGTCGCGCCATCTCCATTCACTCCCAAAGCAGAGCCGTGTATAGAAAGAGTTGTGCCATCTCTGTTCACTCCCAAGCCAGAGCCATGTACTGTATAGAAAGAGACGTGCCATTCTCCGTTCACTCCAATAGACTAGAATATTTTTTCCACAGCAATGGAGCCTCAAAATAGTTCCCGGAAGTTACATACTAGCCTAAATACTAAAAGTACCATGTACTCTGTAATTAATGCTATGCATATTTAATTATCTGTGCAGTGTTAATGGATGGCAATGGGGCCATATACAAATTTGTTCCCATAAGCTGTAATATTTTTCTTTAAAGTAGCCTATAGTCTTGAATTATTAATAGTTTTTTGTGGGAAAGTTGTATTTAAATAAGAATCAGCATCACTCTTATGAGTTGAGTACTGGGGTTGTGCAAGGAATTTGAATAAGTGCTGACTTTTACACAATTCCAAATTAACACAATATTTGCAAGTGATACTCAAGTATCAGCTCACATGCTGTCTCAGAAAACCTAGTAGTGACTTTGTTTCATGTTTTTGTCCATGTGCCCCCACAGGATAAGTCTTACTGTAGCATTAGTGCAGTAGATAACGTAAAAATATTGCTTTACAAGTTTACAATTAATGTATAAATGCTGCAATATGAACTGGACACAAACATAAGGCTACACTTGGAAGAAATGAAGGCCAACATCATTAGACACATTGGTTTATGTAGGGAAACAAAGCAGAGGAAACACCATTGGTCGAAAACAAAAATGTCCAGTTGAAAATCAACATAGACAAGGAGCAAAGAAAACAATGTAAAGAGAAACTGGTGGAACCAATGAAACAGTCAATCAACCAAGAAACCAGGAAGTAACCGGAGGGTCAGAAACAGTGACACAAGGAACAGAAGTAGAGCCGGATAAATAAGAAACAGACGTGATATAGACAATATAATTATATTTATTACAAATATTTTTATACCTGTCGTTAATATGTGCTGAATTATCTATAGTCTATAGTGGCCTATAAATGGTTAACAATTAATTTATATTTGCAGTATTTCTAATTTATTTACTAATGGGTGTGTGATGACCTTTAAGTGATCTATTATGCATTTATTATTCACAGCTTTTTATTATATAGTGTTTTTCACACAGTAATGGCGTATGCATAATACACATTATGCCTACATTACGCCTACATAATGATATAATTAACATTATATCAAAATATACTATTGGTGAATGTGAAACTCCATTGGCTACAGTGGCTATAATGAGTACAGTACACTGTGTAGTCCACTACTGTGTAGACTATTGCTTTCCTTATAGGCCCTGCTGTGGCTCTTCATTCATTTCCATATGCTGTTTATTGTGCATGTCACATGGTTAGACCTGTAGCACTTGTTTCACACAGGAGACCACATGTGACACCAGAGCTTTAGGCAAACAGAGGAAGATAAGATCTGGTCTCATTTTGTTGCCTGCTGGCTGTGCAGAGGAGCAGTTTAGAACCAGAGGATGAATGAACGTATAGTCTGTACTGTATGCATATGATACCAGAGACACTAATACCCACATTGCTGTAATGCTGTACAGGACAGAGTAGGGCCGGTGCACTATAAGCTCTAATACCTCTAATGTCAGTTCAAACCAAAGCCACATCTTTGTACTCTATTTGTGGTTTCAACCTGGGCAATCTTTGGAGGGACAAGCGGGAATGGGAAACAGAGGCGCTGTCTACATGCTGCAGAACAGAGCAGTGTAAATCCCAACACCGTATACGCATCCCACCACATCCACACCCCGCTCAGCCCTGAGTTCCCTGACCTAACAGAAGGCCCCAGCAGTGCCCACATAGAGATTGGTGGCTTAGGCTGGCTTTGAGATCAGTTGTGTTTCTGCTGAGTTCATCAGGCTGGCCCTTTGAGCAGGGACCCAACGCGCTGGCCCGGGGATCTTTCTCTCTTTTCAGGCGACAAATGTGCAAAAGCAGCACACCATAATCACTTGGCAATAGGGGGCCGTTGTGTTGGGCATTAGCGGTTAGAATTGACCGCTGGGACAATTCTAAAAGCTGGTGATCGTCTGGCTCCTGGCACTGGTCTGGCTAGAGGTTTAGCCAGGCTAGCTAGCGCAATAGATGGGTCCTATCCATTATAGTTCTACGGTCCCATCACATCACCATCACCAGCAGGCTGGTAGCTGCCCCAGCGACTCTCTGGGTCCAGACTGACTGCAGTTATCCTCTTCTGCTTCATGCTCATCTCCACCATGAAGACAACCACCCTTCTGACTGGCTGGTGACTTCATGAAGGGAGCATGTGATGTAACACACACATGCACGCGCACGCACACACACACACACACACACACAGGTACGCACGCACGCACACACACACACGGTTCAGGTAAATATTCCTAATGAAGTGGTGGTGTTAAATATGGACACAAACAATACAATACATAATAATAAATAATTAAGAGATACAATGTTATTTCTTTGTGTGTAACTGCCTTCCATAAGACAACGTAGAAAAAAGTTGAAATATGGATAATTGTACACTTGATGAAAACTGCAGACCCTCCCAATTTCCTGTCTGAGGTCTTTTTCAGCTGTTTGACCCTCGCTCGTTTTCTGCCAGTTACCATCACAACCTCCACTTCCTGGAAATGACATAATCGCTCTCCTTATCGCCAAGTACTCTTTCACATTTACTGGTAAAGCACCGCTGGAACTCATGGTGTTGGAATGTAGCTCTAACAGGCAGTATCAGTAACATGGCAGTACCTGTCTAGAATCCTATGAGTTCATACCACAAGTGCCCATAATGCTCTATTCTATTCTATTCTATTCTATTCTATTCTAATATATTCTAGTTTATTCTAGTTTCTCATATTCTATTGTATTATAGTTTATTAAATTCTATTCTAGTTTATTCTATTCCATTATGTCAGTGTGTCCAGCTGTCCACTGTGAACTAGTCTTTTTGTTTTAAATGTAGATAGAACATACCGGAGTGTGCATGTCTGTCTGTTTCCCACAGTGCTTTGCTGTTGATCACGTTAATCCATGCTCAGATGTGCATCTGGATTCTGGTTGCGGACATCTGGAGAATAGCTGTGGACACTGGCTACTGTAGTCATTATTTATGTTTGTGCCCTGGGGATCTAAAGAAATACATGAAGAGTATGTAAACCGCTATGGCAAATCAGTAGTGAATGTAAACAAACATGAACATGAATACATTGGTGAAGGTTAGCACAAATCTTATGAGTTTATAAAATCATAAAATGCATAAATAATGGTATTCTGATATTTTAGTCAGGATTACTGATTGCAGCAATGCAATTCTTAATCTTTTATTTCTTCCTAAAGGTTAGTTCTTGGTACATAGCATTCAAGTGGGTACTTGAATGTATCAAGGTTGAATATGCCTTTTATCTATTGTAAGATAATTGTTTTTAGATTGTGGTTTCCTTATCATGTCCAAGAAACACTTTGTTATAGGTCAAGATATGCATCTACAGTACTGGGGCAAACCAGGCACTGTTAATCTTCAGCAATAGAACAAATTAATTTCTCAGAACGTGCCATTCTAGATTCCACAGTTGAGGCCAGCATCGTACTGGTACATCATCAATCATTAGATAAATGATATGACTGGCTATTTACTGTACGTGTCCGATGTCACTTTAACGCCTGTTGTCCACTGAGGCAGTGGATGCTATAACTGGAGGTGCAGCTGTTGTTGTTGTTGTTGCTGTGCAAGGACTGACAGGCACTTAAAATAAGACACAGATGCATACAACTCACACACACACACATGCACACACACACACACACACGCGCACACGCACACGCACACGCGCTCTCTCTCTCACACACACACGCGCTCTCTCTCTCTCTCTCTCTCTCTCTCTCTCTCTCTCTCTCTCTCTCTCTCACACACACACACACAGGCGAACGTAAATAACATTTAACTGCAGACGTACTGTAACTGGTACTGTAAGTGTTGGGTGCATTTATAAACCCAACCCATAGCCTTCACTATGTGTACTGTGTGCGTGCGTGTGTATAATATTGGATTAGTGGGAGGTTGTGCCTCACTGTGTTTAGAGGCAGAGGGGAGATTACGTACCTAACCTACAGGGTCCCATCAGCAAAACATTCAACTATTGTACTTCTATTATACTATTACGTTCAAAAATTGACTCCCGTACTTGCCTACTGCCTGTCGGCTGTTTAAATGCCCTTTTTATTGCATTGTAGTGTGTGCACACGAGTCTATTTCTATGTGTTGGTACAGTGTGTACAGAATGTAGGCACACTGTTACAGTAATATTGATAGTAGTTAAGGAATGTCTAGCACTTACTGTGAAAGAAAGGCCTTATTGAGCTGCTTGCTGATATCCTAGTACCACATTCTGTTACAAACGACACTCCCCTGAGCTCTGGAGAAAAACAAGCTTCATTCCCCCACATGACAACACCTCTTAGTTACCAGGTGTATTTTGTGTGTGTGTGTGGCTGTGAGGAAATCAACATTGACAACATTTAATTTTTTCTGCTGGGGTTAAGCATTATGTGCAATATCCTTCCTCACTCGATGTAAGAATTTGGGAGACATTAGGAGGATGACCTTGGAGAGCAAATAACATATTGATAATATGGAGTCAGCGCTTGATTTACAATAATACATACCTCCCATTGTGCTATAGGCACAGCTTACAGTAATACAACGTTAAGTAGTTTTAAAACACACTAGACCAAGGCAAGGCTCTAGACCCGTCATGCCACATAAGCTATGTGCTTTGGTCCTGCCAAAATGTAAATGTCTATGTTGTTTCAAAAATACACAATTCCAAACCCAATATGTGCTCTATTTGGATTTATTGGTATACTCGTCCTTTAAAGGCAACACTTATATGTAACCTTAGCATTTGTATATTTGATTGCTAGATGTCTCATTCTTCTCTCCTGGAAGGAACAAGCAACTTCTAACATTACAAGATGGATTTGAGACACTATTCTGAAAGTGGATTAAATCACTTAATATAGTAGTCAGACCCCAGACCCCCTATAAGAGCTTGTAGAACCCACAAAATAAGAAAAACTAATGTTTGTGTGACTTTTATAATTATTTTATATATTTTTGCGGGGGTGGGGTTCGGGGGTGGGGTTCTTTTTTTTTTATTGTAGTCATATGAATAATGCAGTTGTACTGTGTGTGTACATTCTTTCATTCCCAATACTGCAAACAAATGTACGTTAGTTATATTAGAAAATCAATAGAAAGTGCTAACAATAGAAATATCAGGGTTAAACGGTGGGCTACTGACCGCAGTTTAATAGCTCCCCCCCCACCTCACATACACACACACACACAAACAAACACACACACGCACATGCTCACGCACACAATCACGCACTCACGCACATAGCTGTCTCTCATGTAGATACATATGAATAAAAACTCACTTTTTCATACTATCATCTAATACTGAAAATGCTAATGATTAAAGGGAAATATAACTGACATTGCAAATGTCAGTTATATTTGGGAATGTTAATATTCAACATGCTTTATTTCCTTGTTATATTTCCATTTGAACAATAATGGGTTTATGCTGAGAAAACTAGGGACTTATCAGCTTTGTGGTCACTTTACAAATATGTATTTTCACAGTGTGCGTTTTTCTGTGTGTGTGCAATATTTGTGCAACATTTCTTTCCACGTCTACCCTGACCTGGAATCAAATAGTATGATACATTCTATAGCAGAAACGGATACTGTATCAGCAAATACAGAATATGTTGTGAGCCTGATAAAACGTTGAGGAACAAGCTGTACAGTACCTTCTCTTTGTGTCAAATATTAGAGGACACAATGGCACAGCATAGACACATTGTAATAACTTGGCTATTATCCTAATATATTAATAATAATGCCAACAAGAATGTCTGCATTTAGCTCTGTTATTATTGTCTGCAAATACTGTAGGCCTACAGCAACAATGAGTGGAAAAGGCATTGTTTCTCCATGAGTATTCACTTCCTACATTTAGCTACAGTATATTCAATTATATGTTTTGGGATTTGTTTTCAATTTGCACTCGCTGTGAAGCGCACAGTTGGATTTACAGTTTCAACTGGATGAATGGTGACATTTAGAGCAGAACACAACTACATTTAAATAAAACAATGTTTGTCTCATATAGCTGGTGGTCAATGTAGGTAAAATATAAATATGTAAAATATATCAGTTTATGTTATGTTTATTTGCATGTCTTTATATATTGCTTTTTGTCCAGACAAAAGCCATTGCCGTTTAAAATATTAGCTTGATCTAACGATTACAGTACAGTAGGGTTCAAGCTACTTACTTAACCAACGTTGGCACTACAGTCTGCCTATAAAAGGGGTCTTGGCTTTTGAGTAGAGACAGACAGGTTGACATAGAGAGTTTCGCTTGGTTGATCATAGGCTGGGGGACTTAATGCCTCAGGAAGATGAAAGGGAGTCTGGTCCTCTTTTAAACATTCAGTCAATATAGAGTACAATGGCTTGAAATCCTCTACATCTCCAGAACTAAATGTCTCTTGGAAAGTATTTTAACTAAGTTTTTTTCTGGGTTTATAATGGCCTTTATTGCCTTTCTGCCTTAAAAACCAAGTTACCGGTGTATATTTAATTAGTGCATACACAGTATATGTATAAGTTATATTTATAAGTATTTATTAGATAAATGCATTTATTGCTGTTCTCTATTTGAAGTGATCAAATGTGCCACTCCAGCGGTAGGCAGGGCAATGGAATCACAGTGCTGTTTGATATATAGGCACATATTTGTGGCTAAACCTGTCCAGGTTAAAAACAAAACTATTACTATTAGTACTACTAGTTTGTGACATATAACTGCCATCAAAGATGTGTACTTTACTTACTGTACTCTATGTTCTAAGGAATATGTTATAGAATAAGAACATGTTATTATTATATGAAAGCAACAATGCTACCCCTTAACCTGCACGTAAAAGTTCTTACTCATGTTATGGAGCAATTAGTGAGGGTGCTTGTGCAGCTGATATTAAAACTGATACGTTGAAGTTGGAACAGAGGTTAAAAGCTTTGACCTTAACTCCTGCCAAGGACATATTTTTTATACTCGACAGTCAACTTTCTCAAATACATTTGAGTCAGAATCACAGTCATGTGAGTGATTGTAATGTCAACTGTAAAGGTGCTTGCACACTGCCCAGACTATGTCCAATTTCACCCCCAGCTCTGAGCTCTGACCCCACCCACTGCACAATTTTGAAAAATGCTAAACCTATAAATGAGCTTGGTGGGAAGGGGCTGAAAGGGGGGATTAACATTAACATTAATGTTTAACATTTAAATTCCATTTTAATTAAGTATATTGTTGGAAAAATATTCCAACCCTACACTTGTAAATCAGAAAGGGACTTTGATGATTATAATTAACATTTTTTTTTTTTAAATGTTATGCCACTGTAGTCCCAATGATATCCTCCTAAATTCCATGTTAGTAATACAGTTTTAGCCAATATAGTCCTCTGTATTGCACAAACAATACTAAAGCATAAATTAAAATTCCAAATAGTACTAAACATCTTAAAATAGTCTTAAAGCACATTTGTTGTCCCAGACCTGCTCTACCTACAGTAATATGATACGGACTGGTCAAAATAAATGTGCAGTAACTCGCTTCCCTGTGTCTTCAGGAGGTTCTCGTTAGCTGTGGAAACAAAGAGCCGATGGGCTGTATGGCAGGAATGCCCTGAGTCAACAGCACTCGGGGAGCTAGCATGCACATGCACACGCACGCACGCACACACACACACACAGCCTAGACTTACAGACTCTAGACAGATGAAGGTAAAAAGCAACTGGAAACAACTTCCACCTGTTAAATCAGGGTAGTCTTTTCTCCACTGGACATTTCGCTTCTTGTCTTGTCTCTGTGCGTCCATCTGTGTGTGTGTGTGTGTGTGCGTGTGTGTGTGTGCGTGTGTGTATGTGTGTGTGTGTGTGGCGGGGTGCATATAGTATAAGCACATTGTGAGAATTACAATGCTTTATGTTTCCAATATTTAGTCGTTTGACTTAAGGGGCTGTGGTGATTGAAGCCTGTGATTTGTTCTTACCTAACATGTGCTCATCTTTGTGTTATATGTTCCTGCTCTGCCATGAGAACATCTGAGCTTTGCAGCTCCTCGCTGACCTAAAGAGGTGTGTGTGTGTGTGTGTGTGTGTGTGTGTGTGTGCGTGTGTGTGTGGTGTGTAAGCATCTTAGGAAGTGCCATTACGTCCCTTGACATAGTTTGACGTGCAGGCAGCAAGAGCCTTCTTCTAACCATTTTAAAACGTCGATAAATTAGCATGCTGTATCTTATTTTCTTTGTTTTCTGGATTTCCTGGGGAGTCCAGAGACGACGACATGAGCATGCTGAAACTCTTGATATCGTCTCTGGTGGATCCTCGACAAGAGCTTCATGAGGAGCTTTAGGATGACAGAGCGGCTACTAGTATGTTGCTATTGGGACTTTGGTTTCGCATGCCTCATATTGCTCAGGCATTGTGAGTTTCTTATTACGTTCGGCATCATATTTTGCAGCATTTACATCCTTCAGCATGCATACATACATGCTGAAGCCATATCTGACAGTATGGCTGCCAGATTGAGAGATGGGGTGTGTTGACCCTGTCCTCACGGTAACCTATCGCCCTTAATGGATCACCCTCTGCTGGTAACCTTCAAGCCCTTTGCACTTTTAATTGCTGTGTTTTAGTTCTGCAGGATTAAGGCTGGTGGGAATTAACCCCAAGACCACCTAGAGAGGGCTATCACCTCACCAGCATGCAGTTGTGCAGAAGGCCAATAAAGTTGGTACGGTTACAACCTGAAACCTGGGTTGAGACCATGTGTACCTCTGTTTGTGTAGATCCAGTAGGGCTATGGTGCAGCAGATCACTTATAATAAGTTGTTGACATGTACAACAACATGATCTAGCCTATAATGCACATCTCCATAGAACAGCATCATATTCCTATAGGCTATACATTATTTCTGTGGCCAGTCTTGATCATGCCATCTGTGTGTACTGGGCAGAGATGTTATATATATTCTCCATCTAAGAAACATAAGTTATTGTTACTAATTTGTGATATAATGTGAGTTGAGGCAAGCAGTATATGTTATGTTGCATCCTGCTGGGGCTATGGTTTGGTTAAGGAAGTCACAGGATGTTGACTGCATGGCATTAGTGGTTTCCTGTGAGGTTGCTTACAGTATCAACCGCAACCACTGCAGACAAGTAATAGGGAAATTGCTTTTGGTGATTTCACATATTCAGAATACTAATAGGCGTACGTTGTTGTTAAAGCTGTTAAACATGGCTCTGAATCTGCCCAATGCAGATCTTCAAGCCATTTAATTTCAACATGCAGACAGTGATGCCACGGATAATGTATCTATCCCGATTAGATGTACATAATGCAGTACTCCAGACTAGGCCTACACCACGCAATGAAAGTGAACATTCAGCATCAGCAGGGACAGCGACATCCCTCTCCAGTTTTTACAATTGTATCCTGCACGGTTTATTTCCAGGGAGAACAATGGTATCTGCTAATTTTAACAACAGTAAAATTAATATAGAAGAATACGTAAATGACTGCTTGAATAAAACCAATTCGAAACGATTATATAGTAATTTCCCAAATAATAATAATTAAAGCCAAAGTTTTTTCTGGTCGTATAACAACAGTGCCCTAATTTGTATCTGTTGTATCACCCCTGCGTTGGCACAATGGTCCGCTCCAGACAGACTTGGTGACGATCGTTGCTCTGAGAGCTGAGAACAGAGAGGTATACAAAGCCTGCCATTGCAGTGTACCGGATTCGCGGACGAAGTGATGTCTACGCTTCCGAACTTTTTATCAAGCAAGTAGTCCGGAAACATTTACCACAACTGCTTGTTTCACATATCGCAAGCTTCACATTGTACGTAGGCTATTTATGCGCTACAATGTATATGGACTAACGTTTTAACGCAAGCTACTGAAGATAAGATAATGAACTTTGGACTTCCTAAACGCCTTTTCGTGTCATGTTTCTCGTCATATTGGATAGAATAATATAAGATAGCCCGGCGTGGCGGCAGCTGGGCAAAAGCCAGGAATCAAGCGCAGCCATCCAAGTGATTATTGCTAACTTTAACTTGCTATTTTACAGCGAAGCAATCGAGGCAATAACATGTCTGCCAAAGCTTCGAACAAGGTGGGTGCCCGGTGGAAACATATACATTCTATTATGGCTTGTCTATGAAAACTTGATGTTAAGTCGATAATATTTTGTTATGATGGTTTGCTAAATAGTTTAAAAGTTTCACAACTTTTCATGGCTTTTAAACTGCTATTATTGGCATGGTGAATGCTGATATGTATAGCCTATTCAGGAATCCAGACCTCTCAAATGCTTCTAGTCTGATTCACTAAAATATTTTGTTTGCCATATTTTGTTCAGGACTATTAATAGGACTCTCTTCAAGCACCAGTTATGAATGGTGCCAGTTCCAGAGAGCATCCCAGATAAAGTAGCATACTGTAGCTACCTGTTGATATCGAGACGAGACTATTGTGTTTAGTCTGACTTGTATAATGTCTGAAAAGTCCTGCAAACACCATATAGGCTGCATTGTATACAAGTACAGTAGTATGCTACGTACATAAAAACTATCCATGCTTTTATGTAACTTCTGCTTTTAGGCAAATTAACTGGTATGCGGCTGGTGTGCGTCCCTCTCTTTATTCTGAAATAGGCCTAGTAGCAGTTATCCCACATTAATCCCGAGTCCACAGCACTGTGGCATGGAGTGTGATGTCTGCAGAATTTGGGGAGAATTGGGTCAGCGCAGGTGTAGACAAACTGCGAGGTTGCCAGTATATTATTGAGATTGTGACCTATAATATCCTGGCGATGTATTCGATTTGATGTTTATGTGTAGGCTACGAAGTTAAAACAGCATTTTAATGTGAAGACTAGAAAATTATTTTTGGGTTGGGTTAGGCTAATCCCTGTGTTAGATTTGCTAATATGCTTATTAGAGTTGCTATTAAGTAGGCGTAGGTCTGCAGCATTATGTATTTTGTGGGCACCTTGACAAGGCTAGAGCCATTTCCTCCCAAGTTTGACAGTAGAGGAATGTGTTGTGTTTATTTAGCAGACATGGTGATATTCAGGTTTGGTTGGTTGTTCCAGCACAGACGAAACCATCTCTGTATTGTCAGCAAGTGACATTATTCTGTTTTTCATGCAGTCTTTCTGGTTATGGTAGCCGTTTGTCTTAGTTATGGTATAGGCCTATGCCTATTTTAGGGTCAAAAATATAATTCCAGTTAGTTTTTAATACATGTATTTACCATGTAAAACATAAGTGTATCCCTTATAACTTTTTTACAATTGAGGGTACTACTAATACATGAGAGTCTTCATTGAATCTACAGTGTCCAGAATCTCCATATTTGAGTCTTCATTCCTTAGAAATGCATATACAATTTAATTTACGTTTTACATTATATATTATCTATCGTTGTGGTTAAATGTTTGTACTTGTAGCCTTCATTAACAGCCATGCTACGTTTCCCACACACACACACACACAAAACAGCTGTTGATTATTGCATACTTGATGTACTGCATAATGACTACACTGCATTAAGCATCCCAGTAGTTCGTCTTTTGCCGCTAGCCGGTGAATTGCTGCTCTAACTAGATTCTGTACAACAATCCTCGTTGTGCATGCAGCAGCTTTGCTATGGGTAACGTCTGGCGAAACAACTGGTGAAATTAATGCATTGCATACCACTTGCATTACTGTACTCCCTGTGGTCACTGAACAGTCTCACCTAAGGAGTTGTGATACTCCGAGGACGTGAGTCAAATACTGGTTAGAGCTGAATGGTGATGAGTGAGGTGTGTTTGTGAGTTGTGATGCAGGCTGTACTGGAACATCAGTCATGAGGTTGTGACCTCATGTTCAATAGGCCATGCACTAGGTCTATATGCAATGCTGTAAGTGGCTCACTCGCTGCTGCATTGTCCTATATGGTTAATAAGTTAGTCTGCTGGGTTGTTTAATAGTGTCAGCAAGACCCATTAGCATCACTTGACTTAATAAAACCCTATTTGTAACCAATTGATAGTGTGCCATTATTATTACTGCCATCATTAAATAATATTCAAATTGGTTAGTTTAGAGTGCCATGATTCTAGTTATCTGAAATTAAAGAAGACTGTTGCCATAGAAAGGGTCAAAGTCCTACTTCCCTGTGGCTTCAACACCAAGGGAAAAAAACATGGAATGGGTGGGGGGGGTGGGGGGGGGGGGTAGCCTTGCTTAATGCTGATGTTTCTAAAGCTTGAGAACCACATTAATCCACTGGATGCTGCATGCATTATGGGAACATTAGCGGTTATACGCCACAGTAAATGCTGCCCTAATTCCACCTCATTTCATTCACTCCATATATTCCTCTCATGATGCAAAGACAAAACAACCTCCCCACGCATCCCTGTGCAGGCTGTGCTTCCAGTAGGTGTGGGGGTCAAATTAGTGCAAATTGTGAGCTGGTGCACGTGCGGCTCCGCCCTGTCTGCCCGGTTAATTGTGGATTGAGAAGCTTCTGTTAATTAGAACAGCCTCTGTTTTGCTTCTGACGATTATACAGTACATCTCCCATTAACCCCAGTGAAGAAGGAAGGTTGTATTTAGCTCAGGGTTGGAAGGATAGGTGAGGCTATTGTTCTCCCACGTCCTAGGCGCCCATCGCCCGTCCCCTCTTCGGAGAGTCGTGGCCGAGGATCAAGCATGAACCGACTGAGGGTGTAGTTGTTGTGACAGGCAGTCACCACGGCGCTCCTCCCAGCTGCTGTGTGTTCTGTGTGTGTTCCTGGTTTGTGTCTCCCCTCTGTTGACTCACACTGGAAGGGCCTGTGGTGTTACTGTCTACAAGGTCTTTTTCTAAGAGATCCCCCTCCTATGCTGCTTCTGCGGAGACCAGGAGTGTGTGTCTGAGTGCTGTATAGGAGGCTGTCTGTGTGGCTCACGTGGAGAGGTCCAGCCTGAGGCCTGTCGATGCAGCTGGGTGTCTGATGTTTGGCCAGGGTGTCTCCCTCTCCAGCTTATTTAGGTCCCTGGCACACGACTGCCACACATCTGGGCCCTGCTCCACTTCGACTAGCATTCCCTCTTATTAAGCACAAATCCCTATAATTCATGGCTGCCATTGTATCAATTGGTATTTATTTTGCCACACAGTACTGCATAGCTGATCACAATCTGTTCATTGCTGTTAATACTGTTGGAGCTGGAGACCCCAGCCTGTAAGCTGCTCTTGTTAGGGCTGCAGGTCAGCTCAATTCAGTGAATTAGGAACTTTGTTGTTGTAGGCTATGAGGGAAGCCCTGTGGTTCATACAGCGCTGTGCTTCTCGTCGCGCTAACAAACGTGACATAGCTGGTGTGCTGCATTTGTTTGGATCTCTGTTTTCGACTCCCTCTCTGTCTCTGTCCAGACACTCAAGCCTGTCTCAACCCAGCTACTTCCTGTGAATATTTTTGTGGGGGGGGGGGGGGGGGGGGGGGGGGGGGGGGGGGGGGGG
>JAODUH010023750.1:0-24573 GCA_027564835.1 Typhlichthys subterraneus
TTTTGTTGTTTTGTTATAATTTAAATTGGCAGGTTTGTTTAAATAAATGTTTGTTTAGCTGCACGCCGCCATGCTTAATCACGCCGCAATGTTTTCGGATGCGGACCAGCCAACTGCGACATCCTTACCAGTCTGAGGATTTCAATAATGTACAAGAACACACTGACTCAGATTAATCAAATAATCTGGATATTCGGTTATTTGCTCACGTGACACCAGCTCGAGCAACAAAGACTCAAAAGAACCAAAACATTTATTTAAAGATTTGGTTCTTTACACTGAACAAGAATCAGAGAACCGGGACGCGCAGAAGATCTGGACTTCCCACCACCAGTTCTGGCAAGGCCTGTTATAAAACTCTCTGACAGGTGGGCAGGGAGAGATGTAAGTTGATCAACTCAACTCCATTCATTTATAGTAGTGTGTGGAACAATAGCTAGAGTTAAGCCCTGCCCCTTTATTCAATGTTCATTTGGTTGTTTTCCCCTCAAGGTACATTGTATGTGTTTATGTTGTTGAATTAAACCACTGTTTCGTTTACCACGTTCTATTGTCGTTGCTAAACATTACAGAATAACCTGCCCATCTAACCATTTTGTTCAGCGTATTTGGTTTGTGTTTTTTTTTCTCTCTCTCTCCTGCCTCAGCATGGACGCGAACGGATTCCGCGATGGTGCTGGTGCCGACGGGTGGCTAGCGGCGTTGGAGGAGAGATGCCAGGCGATGGAGAGGGGGCTCACGGAGGTGCTCACGGCCCTGCGTGAGCTCACCGTCTCTTGCCACCCACTCCCCGAGGTCGGCAGACCGGCCTCGCTTTAAGCGGGGCTGGTGCTCGGCGCTGCGGGGGGTGGAGCTGCTCCGTCTGTCCCGGTGAGTGAGCTCGGAGGGGTGCAGGGGATTCCTACTCACGTGCAATCTGTTTTTTGGAGCCTGCGCGTACTCCGACACGGAGGAGGTCTCCTTTGTCATTTCTCTCCTCACTGGGCGGGCCCTGGAGTGGACGACAGCGCTCTGGAGCTGTGGGGTGGTCCTCAATCATTCCTACCCTGATTTCATCGCTTCCTTCCGAGCGGTGTTCGATCATCCCGCAGAGGGACGGGAACCGGGCGAGCGCTTGTTCAATCTGCGCCAAGGTAGCTGTACCGCCGCGATTTATGCTCTCGAGTTTCACATGATCGTGGCTTCTAGTGGCTGGAACGCACCCGGCCTCTGAGTGGCTTTCGCCCAGGGCCTGCGGACCCAGGTGCGTGCGGAGATGGCCTCTGTGGGTGCGGACTTGTTGCTGGACACATATGTCGATCATGCGATTACCATCAACAGCCAGATCCGCGAGCGGGACCGCATGGGCGCGGCCCGTGTTCCGTCCTCTTTCCGGGAGGTGCCGGAAGAGCCGATGGAAGTGAGGATCGCGAGGCTCTAGGCGGAAGAGCGCTACCGTCGGAGTCGGCTGGGACTGTTCTGCAGTTTAGGGGGGGCACGTCCGGAAGGATTGTGCTCTCTACCGCCAGCGGAACAAACAGGAGGTGAGTGGCCAGACCGCAGCAGACGCATATTGCGCGCCCGTTCATCGTGCTTGCCACGGTCGCTAACGGCTCTCTCTCTCTATTGGCAGAGGCCCTGATCGACTTTGGCGCGGCCGGGAGCTTTGTGTCGCGGGACCTGGTGGCTGCCCTGGGGTTGCCGCTCCGTGAGCTGTGTCGGCCGCTCACGGTACACGCGCTGGACGGGCGCCCGATCGGTTCCAGTACCGTCACTCACCGGGCCGGCCCGTTCACGCTGACGCTGCCACAGGGAGACAGCGGAGTTGATGGTGATGGACACATTGAACCACCAGCTCATCCTCGGTGTCCCGCGGCTGGAGCAACACAACCCGCACGTTGACTGGAGCAAAAGGAGGTTCCGAGGATGGGGTGCTGCCTGCCGGGGGACCTGCTTACCCGCAATGTGTGGCACCACGTCGGTGGGGGGTGAAGAGAGCGCCCTGCGACAGAAGATCCCGCCCGAGTACTCCGCCTAACGGGACGTGTTCTCGGAGCGGAACGGGCGAGGTGTCACCACCCTCCCAGGCCCTGGGACTGTGCCATTGACCTGCTGCCTGGGACGCGCCCCCCAGGAACAAGATCTACCCCCTGGCTCTGGCGGAGACGGAGGCCATGCAGAAGTACACGGAAGAAGCACTGGGGAAGATTCGTCGCTCCCGTTCCGCGGCGTCGGCCAGCTTCTTCTTTGTGGGCAAGAAGGACGGTGGCCTCCGACCATGCATCAACTACCGAGGACTGAACGATGTCACCATCAAGTTCCGGTATCCGATGCCTCTGGTCCCCTCCACCATCGAGCAGCTATTGGGGTCGCATGTGTTCACCCACCTGGACCTTCGGAGTGCGTAATATCAGGTCTGCATCAGTAAGGATGATGAGTGGAAGACTGCGTTCAGCACCACTTCAGGGCACTACGAATACCTCGTCATGCCGTTTTGGCTGGCTAACGCTCCCGCTGTGTTCCAGTCCTTTCTTGACGAGGTATTCCATGATCTGCTGGGGAGATTTGTCTTGATCTACATCGACGACATCCTGATCTACTCCCCCTCCCTGGCGGATCACATATGTGCGTTGCTGCGGCGTCTGCGTGAGTACCATCTGTACGCCAAGGTGGAGAAGTGCCAGTTCCACCAGTCCACCATCTCCTTCCTGGGATACCGCATATCTCCGGAGGGCCTCCACATGGAACAGCCCAAGGTGGAGGCGGTGAAAGTGAAAGTGGCCAGTCCCAAAGACTGTCAAGGGACTCCAGCGCTTCCTGGTCTTCGCCAGATTTTACCGCTGCTTAATCTGGGGCTTCAGCTCTATCCCCGCTCCGCTCACGTCCATCCTGAAGGGGGCTCCTACAGCTCTGAGGTGGACCCCCGATGCGGAGTCCGCCTTCAACGATCTGAAGTCCCGGTTAACGTCTGCCCCGGTCCTCCTCCACATGGACCATCAGAAACAGTTCATCGTGGAGGTCGATGCTTCGGAGGTAGGCATGGGGGCAGTGCTCTCCCTGCGCCAGGGGACGCCGCCTAAGCTCCATCCCTGCGCCTACTTCTCCAAGAAGCTATCGGCCGCAGAGCAGAACTACTGCGTGGGGGACCGGGAGCTTTTGGCGGTGAAGTTGTCATTGGAGGAGAGTAGGCACTGGTTGTAGGGTGCTTGGGAGCCATTTGTCGTGCTGACTGACCACTGGAACCTCGAATACATCTGCGCCGTGCGACGGCTGAACCCACGCCAGGCTCGCTGGTCTCCCGCTTCCGGTTCACGGTGGCCTACCGCCCAGAAACGAAGAACAGCAGCGCCAACACCCTCTCCAGGATCCACGACCGCAGCGCGGAGCAGGTCCAACGCGCCCCCGTCCTTCCTCCAGCCTGCGTTGTGGGTCCCATCACCTGGGGTATCGACGCTGATAGAGAGGGCAGGGACAGATCCCACCCCAGCCTCTTGCCTTTTGGGAAAGACATATGTGCCCCGGGCGGTCCGAGATTGTCTGGTCACGTGGGCGCACCGGTCGCCAGCTAGGGGACATCCCGGAATCCAACGCACTGTGGCGGCCCTGCGGGAGAAGTACTGGTGGCCTGGCATGTCTCCCTCCTCAGGCCAGTGGTTTCTGGTCCACTGGGTGCGGATGCTGGCTCCGTCATCCCGCAGCACCCGCTGGATGTAACGGGGGGACCGGCGTACGCGGTTGACCGCATCATCAACTCCCGGCGGCGGGGTCGGCTAAAGGAAATTTACTTTTAAATGTGTTTGGACATTTTAAATCAGGAGGGTTGGTAGTTCAGTTCATAAAATGCAATCCAATCAAATTGCAAAGAGGGGATACATATTTCATATTTCCCTGTTCTAGGTTATAGGTTAAGAAAAGTCAACACTTTGTGTAATTCATACTTAAGATACAGTAGCCTTTACATACATTATTGAGTTCCTAGATTAATAAATCTATAGCCCACTAAATTGCGTATGGTGATTTTCCAGATTTTGTGTAGTCTCAGAAGTAGCAAATTGACATCAAAATGTATTAATATCGTGGACAGCAGCGCTGCCCTGTGGAGACATCTGTGAATATAAAAGGTTTTGACAGCATATGCTGCAGGCTACTACACCCTCATTAGTATTATAGGCTATATCTCGATTCTGCAGCGGTGTGTTGTTTGGGACATAGCCTAGCTATACTGTATAACATTTTACATTTTTTCTTCAACATAGGCTTCAAATATATCAAAGAAAAATAACGAGACTAATTCAAGGAGTGGTAAAGGAATGTAAAATCCATTGGGCCTAATAATAGATGAGATTAGAAAACCGGGGGAGGGAGAATGACCCTAAATAATGAGGAGATAGCTTGTGTGAAAATATGAGTAGGCAAAAACATGGTGGACTGCAATAATGTAGTTATAATACTTACTACAAGCAGTTAGCCGCTTGGAGTAAGTATTATAATTCTTGATATTGAAATAGTAGGCCTAGTTATCGAGCAGTTATGAAATCAAAGCCCACAGTAAGAATTTGTTATCGGCCTATGGTAGAACATTGATACTTTAGGCTACATTAAAGGCAACGTTTTTTCCCCCCCAATTATTTAATTTTTCCCGCCTCTAAGATTTCAGTTTGTTTTGTGTGTTTTGTGTTGTGGAAAAGACCAGGGTTTTAGATTTGACTAAGGGTTCAAGTCGCTTTGTTGGAAAGCAGGTTCAACTGAAGAAAGAATATACTATATGTATATTTCACTATTATATACATATAATTATAACATGTATACAGCAAAACCCAAATTAAAAACTGCAAGAAGAATTATGAACCAAAGTGAAAGCAATTAGGCATACAATTTCTGTAAGGAAACTTGTTTCTTTATTCACACCATTTGCTACTCCAGCTTTGTTAGTGTAACGCTTCCCTGGTCTCGCCGGGGTAGCGCGGCCGGAGAGGGACTGCCCACATCCCCAGTGCCTCACGCCCTCAAGTGCGATCAGGCAGATTGCCGTCAGCCGTGTGGGCGTGAGGACTTAAAGACCGGGGACTCCGGGGAGGGGGTGAGGGTTATTGTTTACGTTACCTCAATGTTACGTTGTTTCATGGTTCACGTTCTTCCTAGGGTACGTGACTGTGCACTCCTGTTTATTTTGAGTTTGTATTCGCTGTTTTAGTTCTTTTCCGTTCAATTAAAGGACGAGCCTAGGTTCGTTGCTTTTCTGTTGTTTGTTGTTTTTTTCTCATTTGCACTCGCCTCACCACGACAAGGCGTTACAGTTAGAACATTTACATACTGTACTGTATCAATCTTCCTATGTTTAGTATTATCTGTACACACTGTGAGTGCGTACATACACACATAAATATATATACTATATATACTGTATATAGTGTATCCGGAAAGTATTCAGAGTGCTTTATTTTTTCCACATTTTGTTATGTTATAGCCTTATTCCAAAATGGATTGAAATTATTTTTATCTTCAAAATTCTATACACAATACTCCATAATGGCAATTGAAAAATGTGTACATTTAAATGTATTATATATTATTAGTATTATTATACATAAGTATTCACAGCCTTTGCCATGACACTCAAAATGGATCTCAGGAACATCCTGTTTCCACTGAGATATGTCTACAACTTGATTGGAGTCCACCTGTAGCAAATTCAGTTGATTGGACATGATTTCGAAAGGTACACACTTGTCTATATAAAGGTAACACAGTTGACAGTGTACGTCAGAGCACAAACCAAGCCATGAAGTCCAAGGAATTGTCTGTAGACCACCAAGACAGGATTGAATTGAGGCACAAATCTCGGGAAGGCTACAGAAATATTTTTGCAGCATTAATAGCACAGTGGCCTCCATCATCTGTAAATGGACCACCAGGACTCTTCCTAGAGCTGGCCACCTGAACAAACGGGGAGAAGGGCTTTAGTCACGGAGGTGACCAAGAACCATATGGTCACTCTAACAAAGCTCCAGCGTTGCTCCATAGAGAGAGTAGGGTCTTCCAGAAGGACAACCATTTCTGCAGCACTCCACCAATCAGTCCTGTATGGTAGAGTTGTCTCAGTAAAAACCACGACAGCCCGCCTGAAGTTTGCCAAATGGCACCTGAAGGACTCACAGTCCATGAGAAAGAAAATTCTATGGTCTGATTAAACAAAGATTGAACTCTTTGGCCTGAATGCCAAGCGTCATGTCTGGAGGAAACAGGCACCGCCCATCACCTGGTCAATACCATCCCTACAGTGAAGCATGGTGGTGACAGCATCATGCTGTGGGGGTGTTTTTCAGCGGCAGGAACTGACAGTCGAGGGAAAGATGAATGCAGCAATGTACAGAGACATCCTTGATCAAAACCTACTCCAGAGCACTCTGGACCTCAGACTGGGGAGAAAGTACATCTTCCAACAGGACAACGACCCTAAGCACACAGCCAAGATAACAAAGGAGTGGGTTCGGGACAACTCTGTGAATGTCCTTGAGTGGCCCAGCCATAGCCCAGACTTGAACTCAATTGAACATCTCTGGAGAGATTTGAAAATGTTTGTGCACAGACGCTCCCCATCCAACCTGATGGAGCTTGAGAAGTCCTGCAAGTTTAGGAGAAACTGTCCAAAAGCAGGTGTGCCAAGCTTGTATCTTCATACTCAAAAAGACTTTAGTTAATAAAAAATGATTAATGGAATCAGATGAAAGAAATAGAGATAGATAATAGAGAGATAAATTAAAAACTTATCCTTTTTGTTTCTATGACAGATCAGCACAATGCCTATAGCACCATGCTAATCTGGTGGAGAACGTGCATATTCCAGTAGCAATTCAGTTATCAGTACATGTCTTAGAACATTTTTTAATTTCAGGACACCTGTCTGTGGATTTATGGATGGTTATATCCACTTGTACCCACTAACCTCAGTGTAGGAATGACCAAGACTCCCTCGTATGCTTATGTGCATGTGATTTTTTTTTTTTTAATATTTTATAAATGTGCTATTATTTCAAACAAGCTTTTTTCGGTTTGCATTATGCGGTATTGTGTATAGAATTGAGAGGAAAGCATTTATTTTAATTCAGTTAGTAATAAGGCTGTAACATAACAAAATATATAAAAAGTTGAATAAATTTAAAGGTTGAGAGGTAGGGGGAGCAGTTTTAGAGGGGTTTAGCTTCAGTCCCCACACCTCCTCAGATTTAACCTCCTCAGTTTCCATTCTTATTTGTTCTACTTAAATTTGTATCAGAACTCGGAAAAGGGGGCTTGGCCATAACTTATGGTTAAAGTGTAGGAATAATATACTTATCTGGCACAAAAATGTTAGACAATAAAGTAGTAATAAACTATCGACAAAAAAAGGTTTTATTATCTTAAGCATTTCATAGAAACATAAAATAAATGATAAAATTGCAAACTTGGAGTAAACAAATCAAGAATGTATATACAGTGAGGTAAAACACATTGGTCTTTAAAGGAGGTATATTCTTTTCGATTTAGTGACCTTTTAAATGTTTGGCATTTTAAAAAATAATTCTAAATATTCCACTAGCAAAACCATGTGATGCAGATATCAAATCAAACAATCACACGTAGTCTTGTCATTTGAAAAGGAAAATAATTCAAGTTCAACAAACTTAGGCACCAAATAAAACATTAAAAGCTTTTTGTAGTTGTTAAAGGCCTTGCAGCAGCTGAAGCCTATTATCAGTTGTTCTGAAAGGAGCGTTTAGTGACCCAAACCTTATTTGAATGTTGTTTGAATCAGGATGTCTTTAGGGCCATTGCATTGTGGGGTCATGGAGGGCCAGCATCCCACGTCCCCAGCTGTTCTGCGATTTGATCACCAAACAGGTTTCGGATCACAGTGTGTGGCTCGTGCTAGCATAGACAGTGCAACCTGCAGGACTGAGTGGATGCACAGGTGGCAGTAGGTCCTGGATTTGCATAACACAATGACAAGAAAAGATGGAAATACAGTTGGAAATAGAGGGAGAGAGTGAGTGACCCGTGTGGTATATATTTGCGTAGCGCTGACATGACCTTCGGGCCACAATATACAGGTTGTGCTCGGTTGGTACATTCACAGCTGTTTGTTTGTTGAATTGGCCAATGCTTTTACATAAACCGTAGAGCCGTTGGCTGCACAGTCCTGTCCCTGTTTAAAGTAGCCCTCCATTAGCCCACTTAGATTAGGATGCCTGTTTTATACATTGCGATGCTTTACAAATTCCAGTATGAAAAGGCTGCATATTGAGTAAATCACTGAGTATACCTACTAGTATAATAATAAAAAAAATGTCTTCATTGATGGTTTTGAGTCACAAAGGGTCTTGCCAAATGCACTGCTCCCACACAGTCAAGTCTCCATGTCTGCGTTATGTGCACATTTGGTGTAGTCAATTATTTTACTTTTTGTCTGTCCAAGTCATTCAATAACAACGCTACTTTGAAATTCTGCCCCCAAACATTTAAATCACTTAAAATTGTATGCAGGGCCATGCTTTGTACATAAACCTGTGCATTTCATGTAAAGGTGACATCAAATAATTTCTTAGCTAAAGCAATAACTCCAAAACATGGACAGGAACCCTCAATTCAGTGAGAGCAGTGGATGGTAGAATATGACATAGCTTTGTAACTATGTAGATATCTCTATATTACACAGTAGGGTTGAAAAACTCAATGTGAAATGATGAGCAAAAAGTCAAATACTGTGCATACAACAGAAAGACAATATAAGATATTTCAGTCACCTTGGGTGGAGGGAGGGGGTAAAGGAACAAGGCTGCTGGTGATTTTAAGACTAAATGGAAGTTGTTCTAGTAGGCGTACCCGAGGTGCTGTTGAGTTGAGCTGTTGATTTCTAACATATCCCAGAGAATGAAATGGAGGGGGAAAAAACACATACTGTACATTATGAATAGGGCCCAGTGGGGCATACTGTAAGAAGTAGAGATATCTTCAATTGAATCCGACTTTGTCTGGCACCAAGTCCAAAATTTCCCCTGCCTTAGAGTCATGGCTCCAGTTGGCATATTCTTCCACTCTTGTTCCTTAAGTATACAGTAGCAGCAATATCCACCGTTTTAAGGATAACATTCTTATTTCTCGTTAATTCCACAAGATAAATGCAGATATTTACATGTTTTTAAGAGGTTGTTTCCACCCCTGGGAAACATCAATACATGTCAGCATATTTCTGTAAATAACAGGCTGTAACATTGAAATTATCATACAAATGTGTAGGGCATATCACACCACTGAGTGTCAAGATCCAGCCCTTTAGAAATGTGTGCGTTACAGTTCCTTAAATGAAAATCCTAAGACATCAAGCATCAGTAGCTGAACAACGGCTTCAATTTAGGGAGGATTTGCAGAGTAACAAGAAGGAAAAAAAGAAAAAAAAGAAAAACACTCCACAAAATATGGGTTGTCTGAAGGATGAGCAACAAAGTATTTTGAGAAAACATGGCACAGAATTTACAAATGTAGGCAAATAAGTTTATGTACATCCAATGGCAGCTCTCACTCTGACCAAAGACGGCAAGGGCAGACATCTATGTAGTAGCACATAAATATATTATGCATCCGTAAAATGAAATAGACTTCCAGAGGTCCACATTGCCACATCGTTCAACCTCGCAGTTTAGAAGTGCCCTTTTCGCTGGCTAATTATGTGAAATTCATTGAAATTTAAATGTTTATTCTAATATGATACTTAGTTTGTTTCACATGTATACAAAAGGCTAATCAATGTCTCTTGCAGAGTTTAAGCAACAGGTACAGTGCCGATAATGTGGTTTAAGTGTGTGGCAATAATAGTATCAGGTCACACAAAACACAAACCTTTAAATGTGATGCTACATATAATATTTTGTCGTCTTGCTAGGATAGGTCACTACTAATTTTCAAAGCAATAATTTCAATTTTTACAAAATAAAAATACACATAAGAGCAAATCCTGACTTGTATGCATTGGTCCCTTAAGGCTTGCTAAGCAATGACAAAGTAGAGATAGATGTTTTCTTTTTTCATTAGATGTACATTCTAGTATATAAACAAAAACACACCAAAGAAAACACTGGAAAACCTATGGCTTAGTAAATATTAATTTGCTATATTTAAATGAATGTACCTAATTTTTTAAGTAACCTTCAACATAGTAAATTGAAATAAAATACATATGACAAATATTCACACATTCTAAACAGTATATACTGCATTTGTAGAGCAAATGTAGAATGCTTTTAGTCAGTCAGTTCGTCTTCCCAGAACTCGATATTATCGATTTATATCTTGGTAACTGCAGTGATGCTAAGAAGTAGGCAGGGAAACTAAGAGCCACCCCATGATGACAAGCTGCATCAATGAGTGGTTGCTGAGGTGGTGGTGGTGGGGAAGCGGTGGGGTGGGGGGTGGGGGGGGACGACGACGACGACGACATGGCACCAGTGACTTGGCTAGGTTGGTGCGGACCGGCATGTTTGAGGCATAGTGTGTGATGCTTTCACCCTACATCCATGGTGTCTGTCCATGTGCATAGTATGAACTTCAGCTTCTGCTCTGCATGGCTCCCATAGGCTTTTCTGAAACACACACACGGTCTGCCCAGTGACCAGCATGAGTGAACTGTTTTTGTATTTTATAGATGTGTTTTTTTTAAAGCAGTGGCACTTTCTGGTTAACACCTGGGTTGGAAGGCATGGCGGCAGCTGTTGTCGTTGGTTGTAGTTCTTGCTGTTGGTATTGTAAAATAGACAGGTTTATTTATATTGCATAATGTTGCAGCATGTTCACCAAGGATGAATGAGGTCCAGAGTAGTTATTTTGTTTAAAAAATAGAAATTAAACAAAAAATATGTTATAAAACGGACCTGTCCCACTTCTTTGCAGCAGTATGGAAAGGGGTAGAAATAACAAAAGGTGCAAAACTGTTGCAGAGGGGTGAAGCGTTGGCAGAACACACATCCGGCAATAAGAGCACAAGACACAAAACACTTCCCCTACTGGCTTTTGCTGGATGAAAGAAGCATAAAAATTAAACTAGCATTTTAGCAATTTCTAGCAATGTCCATAGAGGATAGGCCAACTGGAATGAGGCTCATATGATTATGAAGTCACTAAAAACTATATACATATCCAAAAGCATATAGTTTCCTCAGGTTGTGATGATTCCATGTGTGATTGCGTCATACAGAGATGAAGAAAAGGATCTGACCATTTATGTGAGGGGATTTGCTGCAGTTGTCACTGGATGGATTGCTTTTTCCACCTCTTCCAATGTGGCCCAGCCATCTCTCATTGATGCCAACCCTGTTAAGAAACATCTGTCCCAAAACATCCAGGCTCTGCCTCTGCTTGACACATGGAGCACACGTGCATATGTCCTTGTACACGGATGGGGATACTCGCAGGCCGCACCCTTGCCTGCTCTCTCCGATGGGGACAATTATCTCAATGACAACGTGCAAAAACGGAGCCAAAATCAACAACAAAAAATAGATTAAACAAATAAGAGTTTCCTTTCGCTTCCAAGCAGTCTGAGAGGAGGAGGAACCATGGTGATGGTATGTCAGTAAGCAGAACAGTAATGCAGTTCGCAGTAACGTGTGTTTGTGTGTGTGAATGCGTCTACATCTTAATGCCCTCCTGCTGACTGAGCTGGGACAGAGTCTTCTTGATGCGCAGGGCCGTTAGCCGAGCAGCACCGTTAGCGTACCAGCATTCCCTCATGATCTTAGCCATCACACGCAGGGCCTGCAGGGTGGGGAGAGTAGCGGGAGAGTAGCAGTCAACTCACTGAACTGACAGACATGTTGATGCCAACGGTAATACAAGAGTGTGTGTGTGTGTGTGTCTGAAGGCCCCTATTACAATTTGTTGTTTTAGAATACATTTTAATTAACCACCAGATAATCTATTACAGCATTTCATTACTTTTCTGTTCATTGAGTTATCAATGATTCACCAATAACCACAAAGGTGGTATTATCTCATTAGTTACCACATTTGTAAGCATAGGGTTTACAAAGCCACAAACAAAATACATATGTTTATACATCATAGATATTAGTTATTGTCACATATATATCCAACACTGGGGATGAACATTTTCGTTTCTCTAGCAGCCTGCAGAGAGCATCTCCTAGTAATGTAAAAGGGCTGAGTGTATTACAGATTAATGACTCAATTGTATATTTAAACAACATACACACAAACACAGACCTTGTTTATAATAATCAGTTCTGGAAAATGTATTCTCGGGACACATCGCCCCTGTTTTCAGTGGGCAATATCAATAGTTTTTTGATAACAAAGGAAACAGAATTATGAGAGCTGCTTACTATATCATAAATCCAAATCGCAATTGCAATGTTTGCCAAATTAATCGCAATTATAATTTTTGATCAAATCGTGCAGCCCTAGTTTGCACCTCGCACCTATAGTGGAGCCGGTAGGCTACATTTCTCAACATTTTTCAATCACAATATTTCCCACCACAGATGTGGTTAGAATTGTTTAAAATAATTTGAATCAAATATGAAGCGTTATTGACAAGGGATACTCGCTTCAGAGATACTTGAATTATTCCAGTATATTTGAGTGCTTCTTCAAGCAGTTAAAATGATTACAAAGGCTTTTACTCCTCCCCCTTGTTTTCATCTCGTCCTTGTATTGTGCTCTCATTGGCTGTATGTCGTTACCAGTCACAGGTCCAGATATTTAACCTGCTAAATAGCCAGCCGGGCCTTGCGACCCCTCGCCAACATGTCATGGACACTCTCAGCTCGCCTTGTAAGCAATTCACACTACACGCTCGTCGTTCACGGGAGCGAGCTGTGATTTCCCTCCGAGTTGGGGCTTTTGTCTGCGAGCACAAAAAACTTGTTGGTGAGCTGAAATATGGGCTAAAATTGTATATTGTGAACCCGGCATTAGGTTAATAAGGGTAATTTCACTCTTCAGATAAGTATTTTGACATTTTAGACATATTAAGTCAATTGAAGTGCATAATGGGAGATATTATAAAGTAAAAAGTATGGTGCAACTCTAATATCATCACCCTGTTTAGCCAAGAGACAATCAAAGCTGAGATCTAAAAACAATCAGGTAAGCAGATGTGTATTTTAAATTAAAACTATTTTGAGATTTTGGTTGTGGTGTGGGCAAAGTTGTCTGTCCAGACTTTTTGTTAGACATACATGTGGCAAGTTGCAATACTAACACGCACATACACTTCAAAGCCAGTTCAAGCCTCCTAAAGTAGCATATACTGATCTATAAAATCATTGGGCTTGAGGGAATCCTGTGCTTGGTGAAAGTAAGGTTTTTATTAAGTAATTAGAATACTTTTAAATAGACTAAACTATCAGCAGACTAATTAGTAGAGCATATAACTCGAACATCTCTTACACATCAAATTTTCAAATGTAAAAATCTTCTGAATATTTTTCCCTTTCTAACAACACGGCTGAATAAAATAGGAGACAGGCAGGTGGGTTACAAGGGAAAACTTGGCTGTGTTGGACTATGTGTTCACCGAGCCAATGTTGATGTCTGTTGAGTCCCTGATGCAAAGCAGTGCAAACAGCAACTGGTGTCTATGAGTCAGTGTGTGGCTATGTCTCATTTTGTCTCAGTCTGTCCAAGCATCTGTTTGGTGGGACACTGTTGCTAATCTGTTGGTATTTCCTGAAGCACTTAGCAGTACAAAAATACAGACAAGGCCTGTATTTATCATGTGGATATGCACCAAATAATTTACAGTAACACTGTTAAATAGACTGAAATGTGCCAGGTAAGATATGAAAACATAAGGGTTTTAAGTAAGTATACAGCAAGCATCTAATATTTACTATCGTATAATTTCCTGGGAATGTTTTCTTTTGGTCCACAAAATGTGTTTCAAATTAGTCGAAATGCACATCCATAGTGTATTGTAACAAGAATAACTTTTATTGAGGATTGCGTAACTGTACTGTGTATAGTTGCTATTCATGTTACTTGACTTAAATAGAAGTGAGATATAAGCACTATAACAGACTAATAACAGAAATACATAATCAGGAAAGAAATGGATCTAGTTTTTAAATTCTTACCATAAATTGAGACAAAAAGACAATCGACTCAAAAACACCCACACAAATATCTAATATACTATCTCTAAAGGTGTAACGGTTCACCAAATTATCAATAATCTAGAGATCCATCCATGCCATAGGGTGCCCCTAGAGGCCCTCAGAAGTTTGTCCCCCACATTGGTAACACAGTGTTTTAGTGCTGTACCAAACAATTATTGTTTTGTCGATTAATCTAGCGATAATTTTTTCAATTAATCTAGCAATTATTTGTTTCTATTAATCGGATAACTACATTATTGTGTACCAAAGAGATACATGAACTCCTCCCCTCTCCTTCTCTCATGTTAGGCTGTTTTAGGACAGTTCAGTTATACCGGTACTGTAGAATCAGACCTCTATGACAACACACGAGTAATATGGACTACAAAATAAAGTTTGACAACACAATCTCATCAGCTCGATTAGATTGTAGAGCAAGGGGGCAGCAAGGGTAAAAATGTTTGGTCTATGCGCGAAAGGAAGCGTCCGCTAGTGTTCCTTTAACAAGACAGAGCGTGACAGTGCTCGAACACAGCAGATCAGCGGAGCTGCATGCTTTGTGTTTGCACATGTTGTACAATGGGCACGAAACAAAAACAGCTCCGCTATTTTTCTCCGCTTCAATGGATCCGTGTTCGCATGTAGCGCTTTCACTGTGTCCCGCAATGTTTTTGTTGATGCTTTAGTACCAATGCATGTCACACGCTGCATCTAACAGAGTGCTAACCCTAACATTGTTAGCTGCTGCTCGCCTGATATTTAACGCTTCAAGGGCTATAAGCCGGGCCAAGTTGATCTGCTACAAAGAAATCAGTGGATGTATTAGGGTAGGTACACACAAATACACACACACCATGCATCACATTTGTCGTCTTCTTTTGGTTTCAAGATTACTGGGCGCTTTCGCAGCTCATTGCTGCCTCTCATTGTCCATTGATGGCACTATTTTTTCAGATCGGAGCATAGTTATAGGTATATTTTTCCGAGTTGAAGGTACATTTTGCAAATACGTATTTACGTAACCAGTGACGTCAGTTACGTCGACTAATCGTCCCAGCACTACAGTGTTTGTGTTCCCTATTACAAAACCATGGCAGTATAGAAATGCTAGATTATTGTTTTCAGCATTTACAGAGAATGGGCAGCTAGCAGACCGTGAACAGATATTTGCTTACCTTCACAAATAATATATTATCTTACAATCACTGACTACACCTTATAACTGGTTTAATATTTTAACATAAAATCTCTAACAGTCTTTAACATTAAAAAGGAATTAACCCACCAAAGCAGTTGCATGAACTCCCTCCCCCCCTTCTCTCCCTTCAGACTCATGTTAGGCTGTTCTAGGACAGCTCAGTTATAATGTAGAATCAGATCTCTATGAGAACACAGCACGAGTAATATGTTTGACAACACTGTCAGATTGATGAGATTGTATAGCATGGGGGCAGCGGAGGTAAAAACCATATAGTTCTATTGTAAAAACCAAGCAAAATGTTTGATCAGTAGGCTCTAAAGGTGCTCTAATTGTCACATACATGTTGTGAAAATCATCCTCTGCATTTAACCCATCCCTAAAGGGATAAGTGGGCAGCTGCTGTGCAGCACCCGAGGACCAAGTCCTGATTGGATGCAGATGGCACTGGCTGGAGGGTGAACCTAACACATTTTTTTATATAGTGGGCGAAACCAGAGCACCTGGAGCAAACCCACACAGACACAGGGAGAACATGCAAACTCCACACAGAAAGGCCGGGACGAGCAGGGTTCGAACCCAGGACCTCCTTTCTGCGAGGCCACAGTGCTCTCCACTGGGCCACCGTGCTTCCCTCTGGAGTGCTTATAGTCTATAAATGTGCGAGAGGCGGAAAAGGAAGCGGCCGGTGTTCTAGCAAGCAGTGCTTTGAACAAGGCAGTGAGTGACAGCGCTCGAACACGGCATATCAGCGGAGTTGTGATCGTTTTGTGTTAGCACATGTGAAGCGAAAACGGCTCAGTTAATTTGCTTTGCTTCAATGCATTCGTGTTTGTGTGTAGTGTCAGAACACTTTGAATGCATTCTGCAATTTTTTCCTTGACACTTTAGTACAAATGTCACGTGCTGCATCTAGCAGAAGAACGTTGCTAACATTGTTGGATGCTGCTGGCCTAGTACTTACCGTGCCACAGTAATTTATCCGAGCCTACAGAGACACCGGTGGATTAGGGTATACTGTAGGCTACACCAGTAGTTCTCTACTTAGGAGGTAATTACTCCTGAGTAGCTTTACATAGAAAATATTAGTTGTTTGCTGCTTAAAATATCTAATTTGGAATACTAAAGAGGAAAACACATGTAGCTTAATTTGAAAGATATTGCTAAGAGTTGCACAATGCAAGGAGGGGAAGCACAACAAACAAACTGGCCATTGGGACAGTTTTCATTCCTTGATGGAAATAGATATTGGCCACCTCAGAGATTATGTATGGGAGGGGCGCCACATGAAAAGTGCTGCTAAGTAACTGCTGCAACATGCCTAAAATACCCAGACAGCAAGCATATAGCAGCTTTCCATGGGTGTGAAAATGTGTGCGTATGTCACGGCTTAATGGCCCTGCCATGCTTCCTGGGGTTTCCCTTCACTCTTTTGCTTGTCTTGTCATTACACACACCTGGGGCCCATTCCCCTAATCAGCTTTACTATATGTAGCCCTCTGTTTCTCCCTGTCTCTGTCGGTTATTGTTTGCTGCACTGGTGAGTGTTTTGCTTTTTGATTAAACTCCAGATTGTTATACTTCCAACCTGCGTTTGGTTTCTTCCACCCCCACACATTTTTGTGACAGTGTATCTAATTTATCAGCAAAATTACACTTCACCTACACATTATACTGTGTATATAATAACAAACATAAATAAAGTGTGATAATATTTCATATTGTTTAGTTACAAATGCGTCCTCTATACGTGTTGTGATACAGATATAGAAAGGCTCAGCAGTGGTTCTAGTGTTAATTGAAAATGTAGTTTAGTTACAGTAGCAACTTATACTAGAGCTCAACAGGCTGCACCTGCAGCAGGTTGGGTGTGTGTGTGTGAAACCACGGCCACCGTGGACGTTTGTATCACGGTATCAGTCCCGATTTCAGAACCATTACACTATCTACTCAGACTAAAATCACAGACAGCCATAATACCAGCAATCCAGACAAGATATACAGGTCTGGCAAGGATAGACTAGACAAAACACCCTCACAATCACAGTCTTGGCAAAACCAGCTGAACTATGGCTGAACTATATATCATGGTTAACATATCTTAGAAACATGCATTGTTGAAACTATGATAACTTTTGGTTTGACCTCTCCACCTCATTACAACAGGAGAATACTATAAATGAGCTTGACACCAATACCCGGGGCCAAACAACTAAACTGCTTTGATGGGACTCAATATTGTTCTAATGAAGCAATGGCTCAGTATATGGACCTGACTTGTTGATATGTTTTATCTTTATCTAAAAGAACCTGCCATAGCAATGCTCATGGCAGCCCTCAAACGCATTAAATACAGCCTGGGTTTAGCAAAATCCACCAAGCTAATACTGACATCTACCACAGTAATCACAACTGGTGTCAGCCCCAATACATTGTGTGTGTGTGTGGGTGCGTGGACCACAGTGGTAAGGCTTGAGTGGAAATCTGAGACTGCCAGAGAGAGGGAACAAAATATTTTCCCTCCCCGAGGTCGAGTGGTGGCTTCCTCTCTTGGGAGTCTCAGATGACACCACAGCATTAACACCACGCCATTCCTATTGGCTGCATCCTCTGGCATTTGTTCATCATATATCTGTATACATGTTTCTACTCTGGTTTGGTTGTGGACAGGTGCTCCTACCTCACAGCTCTGCCAGCGATTTGGAATGTTGGGTCGCAGCTTCTGTTCACACACAACCTTCCTCATCTCCTCCACTGAGGGATCCGATTGGACCAGATCATAGTAGGGTAGCTGGTAGTCCTCGTGGATGCCTGATGTGGTGCATAAGCACCACAATAAATACATAATACATAGATAGCTAGATGCACTCGTCAATCTCTTTTCATCAATCAAATCTATCCATCTATCTCTTTTCCGTCTATACCTCCCATGGAGCAACGGCTGGCAATCTCCCAGAAGACCAGGCCCATGGCGTAGATATCAGCCCGTTTGAAGGACTCAAAGTGTTTCATGTTGATGGAGTCATCCAGAACCTCTGGCGCCATGTATCTAAAGAAAAATACAGCAGAACGGAGTTATTCAAATGCCCAACATTTCGATTCAAACCTTTTACTCAGGTTTAACTGTCAATGAACAGAGATATTTTAAACTCAATTGACATTATTTGTCTTAAGTTTTAAGCCAAGTTACATACATATATTTTTCCACAATTAAAACAAATAATGGAGTACATTAAGAAAGAGCTCAGATTGTATAAAATAATCTGTCTCCACCTCCACATTGCTAACTGGATGACACTTAAATCAGAGCCAAATTACTTGAACATAATAAAATCTACACACCCAAGTGGACATGGATAGGTTAGCTGTATAGGAATTTACGTTTGCTGCAGTATAGAATAATTACGTTGCAGTATATGCAATAGATCAATCAATTCCACAAATGAGAAAAATAAATTAACAGTAATCATACTTACATATATACACTTAAATACAGTATTTTATAAATATGCACTAGGTCTATTAATACAAAAGAGCAACATTATTCCTTTTCTCCAGGCTAAGGCTTGCTTATTGAATGGTTGGTGGTAGAGTGCTGTACAGATAAGAAATGGCATTGAGAATGCCATTTCTGAATGTCTTGCAGATGCAGTACGCCTACCTGCTTCCTTGCTGTTAATTAATGAAGAGAATAAACTGAAGCAAAACATGAAATGACGTTTGCTAAACACTTTCCACAAAGTGTAGAGTTAATGCTTAGGTACAAGCAGAAACTGAATGTAATTTGAAAGACTGTTCTTTGTAGAATGTTTTTATGGAATAAACGATTTGCAGCTATACAAAGAAAAGAAAAAAGGAATGGATCAGATTTTGGAAATATATCATATTTCTTCCAGATCAAACAACTAATTAATGGGATTTTTAACTCTGAACAATACACCTTTATCTCTCCATTTCAGTATTTAAAATACTGTCAGAGCAGAATTATGGCATTTCTGAGTAGGCTGAGAAAAAGTATTTTAAATTAGGGCAACCCCTACCCTTAACGATGAGTATAGATGTAACCCTAACCCTTAATGATGAGAGTAGATGTAACCCTACCAACTATATTTGTCCAAGAAGTGGGGAAAACCATAATCCTGTCCAGGATTCAACACCATCAAATAAACCCTTTCCAACCTAGAGTCACCTTTGTTATTGGTATGCTTGAGGGTTATGGTTATAACCCTAGGTATGCTGGGAGTTGGAGAAGAAGGTAGAAGCAAGAGGTGTATATATAATACTAACTCCATAGACCCAGTAGCACCTATGCCTACTGAATGATTCAGTTGTTCTGTGTATGGCTGAGGCAACAAAGCTCTACGAGGTAAGAAGGTGTCCGTGCGTGCGTGCGTGCGTGCGTGCATGTCCGGGTGAAAAGATGATGGTGAAATAGTGGTGTCAGCAAACCCTGATTGCGATGAGGTGAATTAAATTTGAACTACAAATGTTAACAGTAGACACAACCAGTTCCCAGAATAAATACAGTAATAGATCAATTCTGTCACTTAGGTCATATGGGGCCTCATGTATATACGTTAGCGAACACGTTAGTACATAAGGCCCATGGTTTAATCAAGAAAGAAATATATTTATGTGCTTAGATTCACTCATCTGCGAGCTTAGCAGGATATACGCTGACTGTCGCAGATGCACAAAGTGCACACCAGTGACGTGAGGACCCAGGAAACACACTTGCGCCTTTAGCCCAATGCTTTCAGCCTTGTTCAGGGGTAGGTACCGGGCAGTGAGTGCACTAAGGGCGCAATCACACTTGGTCTGTTTGCTGGTCTGAACAGGTCCGAACACGGGTGCGATTAGAAATTAATATATGGGCGTCTGTTGCATTTCTGTAAACTCTTCACTAGTTGATTCTTAATAGCCTAAAATATCCCTAAAACTAAGCAGAATAAATATATCTAGGCAGCTATCCACCAGTAACTGTCAAGAAGACAACAAATCTGTCGCCGGGCTGCCTATGTCCAGCACTGCCAAAAGGGTCAAAGGAGGCTAAAGGTGCATGCAGAGCAAGCAAACAGGTCACCTCCACAGCTACAAATGCTTTGTTTACATCTCTGAATGTCTGCTGCTTGGCTGCAGAGGCAGACAACACAGGGTGAGTCATGCTGTAATCTAACCAAGCCTCCACTTCTTCTCCTCTGCCTGGCGCCAGTCCAAACTGCCAAAAAGCCCCTCTTTACCATTGACTATATAGTCAATGAGCCTCTTAGGCCTCACAGATTTGAGACTGGAACATACTCTGCGTGTTGGGTGCCACGCAGCCTTTTGCCTACGGTGCGCACGCACTTGAACTAGGCGCCGTAGCAATATTCTCCAAAACAAAACTACATACAAAAACCATTAGGAAAGGCACATTTTTATTGAGGAAGTTGGGTGAACTCCTATTTTTTAATATTGTTTTGAGAATGTGTAGCCTACAATGCTGTTGCGTTGCAGTTTCTAACTTCTCAAAAAACACTGGATGCATGTTTGACATTGCTTTCATTGAGAAACAGCTAGCACTAGGGCCTTCTGTCGGTATACACCCGCAAAAGAAAAGCCCTGATGCGAACATTTGCAAATAAAAAGTTACTACATCAAAGCAATTTCTCTTGTCTTTGTCATTGAGTCAGACAGGATATTAAAGTAGGACAATGGTTAAACCATTTTACAAAACATTTTCTAAAAATAATTGCACATTAAATATGTGAGATGACATGTTAATTTAAAAACGGGAGGTTTCCGAATTCAGGAATATATATTCTATATATTCTGGAATATATATTCTGCTTTAATTCTGCTTCAGCAAGAAAAAAAGAAAAAAAGTCAAACATGCAATGCCGTTTCTTAAAATCCTACTAGCCTCTAAAGAGAAGTGCACATAAACATGAAGTGACATGTTTATTTTATTACGGGAGGCTTCCGACCTTCTCTCATTCTTATTTTGTTGTTTGTTGCAATTATGCTTAATTCTGCAGTTAAGAATGCAAACAGCAATGCTTATTCTTAAAATATTCACAAATGTAGTTCGCAGTCGTTGCTCTGTCCTGAATCCCGATCTATTGCTTTTCGATTTTTCAAAAGAACATAAAACATTATGTTGGAGACGTGCTGTAAGTGATATTGGCATCTAGGCTTCATGCCTGTGAAGGGGTGTTGCCACAATAACGTATACATACACACACACAGGTGCTATTTGTAACCTGCCCACACTGAAATGATGTGGTCTTATTAGTTATGATTACCAATGAATGAATCAGTATAGATTATATACCAGCAGCAATCCTTGCCTACTGCCTGCCTGCAATGTATGGAGCTGTCACTGCAGAGTGCAATTCATATAACAGCTCCTTTCTTGGAGGAGTAATGAGGAACTTACTGTAGGTAAAATACGGCAAATCATGTATATTAATTTCTCATAACAATTCAGTTTATTGTCATGTTGGCTATAAGAAGGTGAGGCCAGATACCGTTTGGTTCCCACTCTGTGGTTGGGAGCAATGTCTATGGTATCGGTGGCAGAGTCATGACGAACAGCTAGACCCAAGTCAGCAATGCAGCAAGTTCCATTCTTCTTTACCAGGATGTTCTTTGACTTCAGGTCCCTGTGGGCAATGGCTGGCTTGCCTGGAAAACAGCAGAAAGAGTGATGACATAAGATATAGTATATTAGGCAGTATTGTAGCTAGACTTGAGCCCATGTTTATTGTTCTGGTGTTTACAGCCGTCACAATTAATCATAATAGCTGTTTAAAATTCGAACATTATGAAGGCTCGGTAAAGTGACGTGTCCTACTTGCAGAAATGCTAAAACTGTCTAGCCTCTGTGGCAGGCACAGGGAGAAAATATTGAATTCACACATTTGCATGTGTCGCAATGGTTTTGTCCAGACTTTGTACAGTGGCTGTGCAGAATACTGCCTTGTCTCCAATAAAGTTGTCATTCACAAAACAACAGTAGCCTAAAGGTTTGGGCATGAACCAAAGAACGCATCCAGGATGTAATCGGGTTAAACCGTTGGCACTGTATAATTATTTTAAATCGGGCTATGGAACAGTTAAGTCAAGTTGTTTATTTATATAGCCCTTAATCACATTAGTCTCAAAACAACACTCTTAACCTGCCTTTATCCTGCTTAACTAGTTGATACTACACCTCTGTTTCCGGTAGACAGTTCAATTGGTTTGGGCCTTTTTATTTTGAATGAGGTATTTATATTGTGCATTTTCATTCGGGTTGGGCTATTAACCAGATTCCAATCGGAATATTAGAGTTCACATAAATGCAGCACAATAAAATTAACAAAAAACCTAACTTCACAATTTTAGAACTTGCTAGGACAAGTTATACTCATGATAGTAATAGTAAGTAGTAATAGGACGTGAACAACAATACCCAAGTTTGTGTTAATAAAATCAAATAAAAGTCCAGTAAATGAGCCAAACTTTTTTTTCTGATGAATAACATAATTGTGTTGCATATGGCTGCACGATTAAACGCATCGCAATCGAAACCACGACGTGGCGTTATGCGATTATGTAACCGCAAAAGCCTGCGATTATTGATAAATAATCTTCATGCACTGCGTGAATGACAACCTGCGTGTATTATCTCTGTGCTGCATGCAAGGGCAACACTCATAATAAAGTCAATATTATGCTCTCCTGCCTTGAGGAGCGCAACGTGTTAAAGCTAGCTAACTACACCGCAGCAATTTCCGCCTTAGGCCTACCATAAAAACCACACCAACCGGGGGAAGTAGTAGATCTCTCTCTCTCTATATACTTGCGTGAAGCCAGCCCATTGCCTGTCTATTTTCATCTCCTTAACAGCTCAGTTAAGGTTTCCGTGTTTGGGCAGTAATACTACCTCTCTCCGTGTCTTCATTGTCGACTCGAGATAATTCTTTTGAAATTGATGAAAACGAGCAGGCAAAGGCCAAATTGATGCCAAAGAAAAATGTCCTATGTTATTTGGTGTTATTTTGAGATCAGTGATGTTGCAGACATGTAATGTGTAAAACATGGTCCGACTGCCTATCGTGAGAATCGGTAATTTTCCGAATACCCCGTCAAAGTTTGCAGCCATGCAAAAAATAACAAAATCTATATTAGCCTGAGTTCCATCGGCCATGTTTGCTTTGAACACGGTCTTAATCAAATACCTGTTTTACTGAAGCGATCCAAAATCTGAAAAAGGTTTGTAAAAAAAAAAAAAAAAAACATTTTGATCACAATATAATGGCGTCATGTCTCTGGTAAAGCCAAACTGTTTGTAGCATTTGGTAATTGTATCATATAGTCAATTGCTCCAAAGTCAAAAACGTACCTATAAACCATACATGTTTGATGGGCTGGCAGAAACGCGTTCGATTCTCTCTCTTTTTTTCGAGACTTTCGTTTCATTGTAGGGCTGGACAATAATTCAATAACAATATATCACGCTAGAAACTTTTTCGATAACGGTTTAAACTAATTTCCGGTATTCCGGGCGCAGCAGTCAGCTCGCAAGGCTCTTACAGTGCGACCATTTCATTCGCAAATGCGACTAAAAATCTTGGTGTGCAAACATGAAAAAATATTTAGGCCCAGTTTGTGCGAGTAACTTCTAGCCACATATGTTTGTAGCTCAAATATGCTCAGTTGCGCATTGTTATGAAATCCCCGTGCACAAGGATAATCGTACTGGATAGCTGTTCCAAACGTGGTTCCACTTCCAACAGGTGTGTGTGTAATTGTGTTTATTGTTACCATAACTACACTCCATCCATGCGTCTTGAAAAGTGTTTTTAGCTGGTCAAATCGGGTCTCGAAGCTGAACACAAACACACTCCCATATTAGCTAACTCGTCATCACAGCTAGCTAAAGCTAACAGGTAAGACACTAGCAAAACTGATGGAAAAAATGTTGGTGAACGATACATGCTCGTATGGTTAGAATGACGGGCTCGTATTTTTAGAAGTGGTTGTGCGATCACGCCAAATTGTGCTGCGTGTTTGTGCAATTAAGGTAAAAACTACATTGTACGCTGTCAGTGTCACAATATTACGATCTCTATAGTACAGTACAATTATACATATATATGGCTTTTAATCTAAATAGGAAGTTATAAGAATATATCTGTATAGTCTAACTTTTAAAGATATATTCCATTCAAAATTAGGTTTGCTCAAATTTCTATATTCTAGCCTAGTTATGCTGGTTGT
>JAODUH010023760.1:2833-24567 GCA_027564835.1 Typhlichthys subterraneus
TCTTGGTTTTAGATGACAGCCTGCCAGAGCTGGCAGAGTCATTCCGGGTCACACTGGTGGCAGTAGTGTCTGGTGATGGGAAGCCAGGCTCCACCCCCTTTAGTGGAGCTACCATAGATCCACGCAAGTTTGTCAACACGGTCACTGTCAGAGCTAGTGACCACCCCTACGGTAAACAAGCACACACACACACACACACACACACACACGCATGGATACCTATAGGGTAATGTATACATAGTGCAAACATACACCTGTCTGTTTTTTTTAAATCATATATATATATATATATATAATATATTTATGTATTATTATTGTATTTTTCAACAAAGGGTCAGTTATTCTGAATGCTTTAGGTTAAATAGCACAGGCATCTTTCTGTTCCATGTTTATCAGATGGTTCTGCGATAAGTAGCTTAATGGGTCAGCCCGTGTCTCCCCCCCCCTTCTTTTCAGTGCTTCTCTAAATCTGTTTTCCATTTTGTTCTTATCTGTCACACACACACACACACAACACACACACACGTGTGCGCACACTACGCGCACATGCACACACACCGCGCGCGCACACACACACACACACACACACACACACACCATGTGCAGGCCTGCTGCAGTTCCAGCCGAGCCCTCCAGGGGAGGGGTTGATTCCCCCAGCATTGCAGCCGGCCCGCCTCACCGTTAAAGAGGAGGATGGAGTGGTCCGCTTGCCGGTGGCCAGGGCCCAGGGCCTTCTGGAGAGGGTCACGGTGGGGTACAGGACCACCCCCTTCACGGCATCTAGCCCTGAAGATTACCAGGTCACTTTCTATTAATGCGCCCATGTCTCCTACATGGCTGAACACTGCTACCATTGTAGAATGTGATTGACAGCCATTGGCTTGTGACACACTTTGCTAACAGTGATGTGGCCTACACTCACATACATTGTCGAATTGCCCTTTATTTATCTATGTTCTAATGCTAGGACTCAGAGGGCTTTTTGGACTTCCTACCAGGAGAGAGGCTGAAGTTCATCTCTGTGACTATTGTAGACAACAGCGTCCCAGAACTGGACAAGATTTTCAGAGCAGAGCTTTACAGTCCTACAGGAGGAGGTAAGAATGGCTACAGAATCTGAAATGTTACAGGCACTCGCTAATAATAGGTGGCACTATCCAGGTCACTGTTGTTTTTGGTTGAAGGCAAACTGCCCTCAGCATACATACTGTACACATACACATAGACAAAGGTCTCAGTTTACCTAACTAAGATGACACGGGGGGTTACATGTCCTATGTACATTTGAACCCTAGCGGTCAGTGGAAAGCCTTTCATATCTTTCCACTGACTTAGAGCTCAACTTAACCTTTTGTTTGCGTGCTTGTTGTGTCCCTGCGTTCTGTGTGCCGTGCTCCTGTGTGATTCCTATACGTTCTATCTGTGCTGTGACGCCTGCTTCTCTGGTGCGACCCTTGTGTGGTCACGGTGTGCGATCAGTGGATCATTTCCTGCCTAGTGAAGGAAGTGGTAGTGGGGATAGTGATTCTGAATTCCTACTTCCATCCTATCACCATCGGGGTAAGTCTTCCTGCCTTCTGCGTTTCCTCTTGTTCCTGGTCATTTCACGTTATTTATCGCATTTGTCAGCAGCCTTTGCACAGATTGGCTAGGATATTAATCACATTGTTTACCGCCTTTTGTATGCATACACATCATATGTGTGTACTACTGCTATTTACATTGCAAGGAGGCCTGTAAGAAGAGCCCAGAGGCAGTAATGTGGGAACAGCAAATATCCCTTGTATTGACACAGGGCACATTGGAAACTGGAACATCACTGGCGTCTATCCTTGAGCCTTTGCCTTTCTGTGATAAATAAGTAAATACAGTATGATACTGTGAAGCTCTATTACCATAAACCAAATTAAGAAAATGGTTAGACACATCATATCTGTGTTTACATGATGATGGCAGCCTTTTTGAATGCAACATTCACCTTTCCATGTTCCTCTATTCATGTATGTTTGTAATCAAACAGCATAAGGCTTGATTAACTATTGTATCTTATATTACAGCCAGCCTTGGAGTTGCATCCAACATCACAGTGACCATTGCAGCTTCTGATGACGCCCATGGAGTGTTCCAGCTCAGCCTTTACTCCCTGGCTGTTAACGGGACAGAGCCTGAAGATGGACGCAGCTCTGTGACTCTGCAAGTTAGTCTGAGGCACACTGTGATGTGTGTTTCTCCCCTTTTGTAGACAGGGAGTTGTATTTCTGTGTGTGGGGGGTAAGGGTTAGTAAAATTGACACTTACTCTAGGAACATTCAATTGATTACAAATGAACAGGCTCCACCCACTTCCACCTCAACCCCCTCCAACTTTATGATGATACGAGTATATGAGTAAATTCCATAGTGCCTCTGCAGCCATAGGGTCAAATATGGGCTTCAAATTATTTGTACCATATGACACCTGAGGTCTAGTTCATTCTCCCGTTTCCTTCACTCAGGTGGACCGGTCCTTTGGTGACCTGTCCAATGTGACTGTGTTCTGGGAGGCCGAACCAAGTTCAGGGGGGGAGCTCCTCAGCAGGTATGGGAATGTCACCTTCGGCGTGGGCCAGACCACGGGGAACATCACCATCAGCGTGGCCCAGGACGAGATCCCAGAGCTGGACAAGCGCTTCACCGTGTCCTTGGTCAACGTCTCCCGTGGGCGCCTTGGCAACCGCACCTCTGCCACCCTGACCGTGCTGGCCAGTGACGACCCCTATGGCGTGTTTGTGTTTTCTGACGCCAGCAGCGCCGTCCGCATTCCGGAGGCGGACTCCAGCGTTACCCTGAGCATACGCAGAGACAGAGGCCAGAGGGGGACGGTGCGTGTGTTACAGAGTTTTTTGTTTGTGTTGTTATTTGTTATTATATGAAGTGAACACAGTGGAATGTCATTTAGTTATTTATTTTGTAATTTAAAACATTTTTTATTGCAGTTCCTGCAGTACATTGACCTGGGTATGCATGCCGATGTTTTTATTTAAGTCATTGTTTTATTCATTTTCGGGTGGTTCTTTGTATGATGTGAATAATGCTTGTTTGGATGATGATGCTTCTAACATAATGGGTCACATTTGGTTACATCTGTGGTCATTGCAGGTGCGTGTGACCTATGGGACTCTGAGTGAGGTGGATCCCGCCCCATACAGGACCCCCGGGGTGGGCAGAGCTACCGAGTCCAAAGACTTTGTTCCTCTTCTAGAATCTGTTGTGTTCTCAGCCAATCAGAGTCTAGCAAACATCACCCTGCGAATACTGGATGATAAGGATCCCGAAAGGGACGAGTCTGTATTTGTGGAACTGTTCGCTGTTCATCTCATCGAGGGAGATCAGCCGAGGCTCAGTAAGATACTGAATTTAATCAATTGAAGGTGCTGTAGGCTAGCTATACGTTTAATTAGTTAGGAATGCCATAGACCTATGTCAGCTATCAGTGAGTGAAATGCTCTGTGAGAATATCTTCTTTGGTTGATAGCCCATGCCTCTACAAGTTGATTTAGATTTGTAGCCACCGAAAAAAATTCAGATGAATCAGGGCCTCTTTTCCCTCTCTGATTGTCCCGCTGAATCAGAGGAGGAGATGGTTTTTAGGTTGTCCATGTTTACATTCTTGCCGTCTTTTGTTATTATTTCACTAGCTCTCAAAAGTCATAATAGTGCATTATCGATGTACTTCTGAACCTGTTATGTGGGAAGGAAAAACATTGAGTGGGGTATATCTGTTGAATTCCCATTGTAGAGATGCACTATACATTCACCTTCCTCTCCTAGTTGCCACATCACCCCGTCTGGGTGCCAGGGCTGATGTCGTCGCCCAGGTGATTGTGCAGGCCAGCGATGACGCCTTTGGGACCCTCCAGCTGTCAGCCTCTGCGGTCAGCGTGGAGGAGAATTACGTTGGGCCCATCATAAACGTGACCCGCACAGGGGGTATATTCGCTGATGTGTCTGTCAAGTTCAGAGCGGTACCTATCTCAGCAAGAGTCAGTAAGTGTTGACAGTTGAATGCTGCCTACTCGAATGTTGTTGTGTGTACAATACTTTATACTGTATTTTTGTTTGTTTGCATGCATACTCGTGATTATTGACATGGTACACCTTTTTGGCTTGCATTGTTAAAGAAAAAAAAAGTACAGAAAAACTGTATGAATTACTAACCCTTCACAGCCTGGAATGCTGTGGCACTGGAGACATGGTTGTGCTTCAATATCTTCACAGAGAATGTAGCTGTAATTTCTTCTGGTAGGGGAGTGAAGACTGGGGATCTTGTTTTTTCTAATTTTCATTCGAAATTCAATCCCCTGCCTACTACATTGTGTCACATGTCTTTATCAAGGTGTATATTTACAGTAGCTAGGCTAGACCATTTCTTTTTACTTATGTACTTTCCTACAGGCGAAGACTACAGTGTAGCCTCGAGTGACGTGGTCCTCCTGGAAGGGGAATCCAGTAAGTCTGTACCCATCTACGTCATCAACGACATGGAGCCAGAGCTGGAGGAAACCTTCAGCATCGAGCTGCTCAACCAGACCACTGGAGGAGCTATTCTGGGAGATCTAATCAGGACCGTAATCACCATACTGCCTTCAGATGACCCCTTCGGTGCCTTTGGTGAGTCTTCCTACGTGTGTAGAGAGCCAAAGTGAAATTGGATGTTCTGCGTTCTGCTCAAGTCAAATTCATCTATGCAGCACTTGATCCCACAAAGGCCCACATTTAACATGGAAAATAAATGATGACCACCTGTACCTGATCCTCTAGTAGGAATAGGAAAGATTTCCTTTGAGGGAAAAAAAGAGAAAGAAAGATACCACTAAGGGAGGAGTCCAACCCTTCCAGGAGTGTTGGGATTCAATAGGAGTAGTACTTGCTTTGCATTACATCAGCAAGTAATATTACCCAGTAAGCACAATATTCTCACAATATATAAATCAAAGCCTGTTCTGTTGACAACACATGCAGAAGTGACCAGCATAGCCGCAGCAGGTAGACCAAGAACTGAAACAGATAGGTGAGACTCCAAGCTAGCTGTGAATACACCGACAGACACCCACACGCACACGCACGCACACGCACGCACACGCACACACACACACACACACACACACACACAGTACACTCACTCAAACAACAGTGGCATTCCACAGTGGGCTAGTTCCTGTTTGCACACAGTATTTTGAAGAGGCAAGGGACTGTAAAACCACTGGATTCATGTTTTGTTAAATCTACCGTTTCGGCATGTTTAGTGTTACGTGATGCTTCACGTATTGCTGCCCTTGTTCCCTGTTCAGTCTTCCAGTCTGCACCAGTCACCATAGAAGAGCCAGCGGCCGACTCCGTCGTGGTCACGCTGCCTATCGTGCGCCAAGCTGGGATCATCGGCACAGTGGCAGTGAGGTGGCAGGCCACTGTGAATGGCCAGCTGGCCGAGGGGGACATCAAGCCAACTTCAGGGGAGGTCGTGTTTGCTCCTGGGGAGACCACGAAGACCCTGAGAGTGGAGGTCCTTGCTGATGATGTACCCGAAATCACTGAGGTGAGGACACTGGTTCTTTAGTGCAGGCAGAAGGATATTGTATGTTGAATATATATACAGTGTATTTTGATTTGATGTTTTTCTACTGTATATTCCAGGTTATTAGGGTAGAGCTGACTGGCACCAGTAATGGAGGGAACCTTGGAGCTGTGACATTTGTAAACATCCAAGTGCCGGCCAATGACAACCCATACGGGACGTTCTTCTTTGAACAACCTGTCTATTATGTTCAGGAGCCACTGGAGGGGGTTTCCTTGGCAAATATCACCGTTCGAAGGAGGTTTGTTTATTCAATGGGTAGACGGAGAGCATCCAATCCCAGCTACAGTGAAGTTAATTTAAAAATACCTATTCCATCCCAAGCATCTTGAGTTAAGCCTGGTCCAAGACTAAAATATTAATTCAATGAAGATCTCTTAGTCTAGGACTAGGCCTAATAAATGTCTGTGGAACAGCCTCTTTAAATATAACTTTAATGTTGTTAAAGCAGTTTAGTCATCATATTTTATTTTTATGGTATGACTATAAAAGCTATGTTTTACAGTCCTTCCTCTTCCCATATTATCGTTTTTTTTACTCTCTGCCTATTTGACCTGTTCTTTTCATTTCAGCGGTGGCAATTTTGGTCGCGTAGAGATCCTCTACAGCACCTCAGGGATTGACATTGTTGGCTTAGCACAGACAAACGGCCAGAACCTGCTGACGTACTACAGCCCCCCAAGACAGGGCCTCCTATCTGGTACCCCCTACAGCAGCGTCAACATCACTGGCCAGAAGGACCCACTAGCTGCCTGTGCTGCTGCCTGCATGAGAGCCAGTGCATGCCAGGCATTCTCCCTCTCTTCAGGGTCCGCGGTGCCGTCCTGCGTCTGGGTTAGCTCCGGGGCCAGCCAGACAGCCCCTGCATCTCAGGCTGTGACATATGTGAAGAACGGGACAGCAGCAGATGCCTTCTTCAGCGCTCAGGCGTTGGCCGACAGTGATTATACCCCCATGACCGCTCAGAGTGCCTTCATGGAGCGCGGGTCAGGCACAGCCAACCTCACAGTCCCCATCTTGACCGACAAATTACAAGAGATGGACGAGAGCTTTGCCCTCCAGATCCTGAAGGTACATTGCTGTTATTTAATTTTAATAGAGTTCTTATCCTTATTATTTTACCTCAGTGTACAGTTGGGGCCTTGGACTGTTAGTTGGCTCATCATTATACTGTACTTGCCTTACTATGAGTTCACACCACGCCGAATGTCCGCGGAACATTTGAGACTGCTTCCATTCATTCCCCCATTAGGAGATTAGCTTCTTTATGTTGAACCACAATGCACGTTTGGGTCCTCGGCCATTAGACATTCTGTGAACACTACAAGCTGAAATCACCACATACAATTCGGCTCACTGCTATTCGGCATTTGGCCCCGGCATTAGACAATTGCACACTGATGTTTTAGGGTGTATATTAATTCAATTCCTTTGAAATTACAAACAATAATATTTGTCTGCACTACTCAGATTAGTCTAGGTGTTCATTGAATTCATTTCAGTTGCAAAAACAGTCAAAATAAAATGTTCAATTGTATATTTTTTACAGGTAGAACTGTTAAATTTGGAATCTGGAACCGTGCAAGAGAAGAACCTACCTTCCATTGGCCAGCCGGACAGGGCAGTGGTCACCATAGCGATGAATGGGGATGCTTTCGGTGTGTTCCTTATTTACAGCCTCAGCCCCAATGCCACAAATGAAGGCCTCTATCTGGAGGTGCGGGAGGAGCCGATGGTCGTGGTGCCCCTGGTTATAGAACGGAGAGGGGAGAGCCGTGGACAGGTTACTGTGGAGTGGAAGTTTGTTGGAGGCAATGCCACACCAGATATGGACTTCACTGCGACAGGAGGGACGCTTGTCTTTGCCGTCGGTAGGTCACCTACTGCAGCGTTTCTCAACTCTGGTCCTGGAGGGCCCCTGCCCTGCATATGTCTTAGAGCTAAGTCTCCATGCTCCAGCACACCTGACTCAAATTAATGACTCGTTATCACTCTCTGCAGAAGCCTGATAACGACCCATTCATTTGAATCAGGTGTGTTGGGTTGAGAAACACTGACTTACTATATACTGTATATTCCTACTGTGTATTCTGTGTGACCATATAGGTGACGTGAAGAAGACCATAGACGTGAAGATCACGGATGACAGCGATCCAGAGGACAGCGAGAGCCTTCGGGTTGGCCTGGTGAAGACGGAGGGAGGAAGTCGAATCCTCCCCAGTTCGGACACTGTAACCATAGTCATCCTGGCCAACGATAACGTGGCCGGAATAGTGGGCTTCCATCCAATCTCTCGCGCAGCCATTGCCAGAAAGGGTGGGGTTCTGACTGTTTGTTACTCTGTGTGTGTGTGTGTGTGTGTGTGTGTGTGTGTGTGCGTGCGTGCGTACACCTGCTAGGGTTAGGGAACGGACAACAGGTGGTACATGTGGCTGCATGTCACAGTGTATTTATATATGCATGACAGAGCAGGTCCAGATCAGGTGAATCCTTACCTCTGGAATGAGAGCTCTTAAGAGGCTATAGTTTCACCATCATCATATTGATCGGTATAGTGCATTGGCTTCAAATCAACACCAGTGAACACACAAGTGTTATGTTAGGTTTGTTTAAGATATCTGGAGAGAGACAATAATGTTCACTGTGGCTGTATTTTGCTGGACATCACAGGTGAAAGGCTATCTTTGCTGGTATTGCGGACCGCCCCGGGTCTCGGCAATGTCACAGTCAACTGGGCTGTGAGCGGCCCCCTGGTGGACAAGACCTTCATCCAGACATCAGGAGCAGTGTTTTTCACTCCGGTAAAGCATGTAACCCGTCAGTGGTCACAACAGTATTAATGGTAGCTACGGGTGTGGACGTGATATTGTGCATTGCTTCTGTGTCTCTACAGGGAGAGCTGAATGCCACGATAATCCTGCAATTGCTTGACGGTGCCACACCGAAGGATAAAGACAAATACAGCGTGGTGCTGTCCAACATACGTACCTCTGGTAATAATAACTCGTCTGTGAATTATTCGGCAGGTAATTCTGCGTTGCACGCCGTAACAGTGTGTCCTTTCCGCACGCTCATCTCGTCACACAGGGGTGCTGGTGACAGGCCACGCGGCATTGGACATCCAGGGCAGAGAGGCAGTGGTTACCGTAGAGACCAGCGATCAGCCCTACGGCATCCTGAGCGTGGCCCCGTCCTCTCGCAGGGTGACCACAGAGGAACGAGAGCAGACTATCAACATTTACGTCAACAGGGAGTTCGGAGCCTCAGGTCAGTGTGCCTGGAATCAACGCCTGCGTCACATGCACTGTGTGTTTGTTGCATTATTTATTACCGTGACGTGACAGTGAGTTTCTAGTGGTGCTCTTGTTTGGGGGTTTTGCCAGAAACACACAGTAGGAGAGCTGCAATGGTTCAGGGCAAAACCCCCGACAAGAGCACCACCACAAACATTGAGACCCAATGTATTCCTATGGGAAAAGGCCCCTCGGTCTACCAGGGGTATGTTAGTTCAAACGCGTTTGAGTCAAACTGAATTCAATACATCTGCTCTGAGTTGTGTTGATTTCAGTCTGAATCCTTGTTACAAGAACAATACATTGCAAGTGAATGTACCTATCATCGCATTTAGTCTCTACACAGTGCCTGTACTAAAAAGCGTAAAATCGAGACAGAAATTGGTCTGGCTGACAAAGCTAATGGTTGCCTGGTGTAATATAAGCATATCAAATATCTAACGTAAATATTTACTGCAGACGTACATATGCCTATTGAGGGTCCATGATCTAACTGTATATCATACTTAAAATGTTTAACTACATCCAGGCGCTGTGAATATCACGTATGAGGTGGTGAGAGGCTCTCTTCAGGACTTATCCCAGGTGGAGGGGGCCCTAGCCGAGGCAGGAAAGGACTTCATCTCTGAAACTCGCTCTGTTATCCTTCAAGAAGGACAGACCTCTGTTTCCATTCCTGTCAAAATACTGGATGTAAGGATTCCCTTAAATGTCTGTCTATACACTATGGGCCTCATGTACGTACGTTAGCGAGTGCAACGTCAAAGGGAGGACAGACCTCTGATTCCAGAGGTATTACCAGACCACAGATAGTACACGCTGTGCCATTGCATTTTACATTGGATGTACTAAACTTGTGACTGATCACGATGGCACCGCCCTCTACACTTGTTCCAGCCATATCCGTAAGTTGCAGCACCTGAATGCAATGGAACAGTAGACTCAAAAAAGTAACAAGTTTAACGATCATTAAGTAGACCTATTAATAAATGACCTACTTGTGTAATATGTATCGTCAAACCAATAGATAACAGGCGTAATTCTACCACAAAATAATAATGTTTGGGTGACTATAAAATTTAAATGAAAGTGGAATAAACATTTATTTTAACACCACACACACAATAAAATCATTCAGCACATCTCTCCGTGGCCTGTGTCTTGCTGGGACGAATCTTGCAGTTGCTTGCTTCACCAAAGAAACGCACACGGATAACACCTGCTTTTCAGAGGCGGAGAATTTACACCGCAAACCCGACTTGCGCTTTGCATCGTTTCAGCCAAGTGTGACGTAATTAGCCTAAAACGGGCGCTAACACGTTAGTACGTGAGGCCCTATTACCTAATAATGTCCGTGTGTGTGTGTGTGTTTTAATATACAGTTGAGTCAGCACTAAATGTGTTTATTTCTTTTCCCAGGATGACATCCCAGAGTTGCAGGAATTCTTCTTGGTCAACATAACATCAGCTGTGCTAATCACAGCTAATGCTGCTCCTCCTAGACTAGGTGTGGTATCGGTTGGGCTGTTTACACAGCCTTTGTAGCCTGCGTAGGTTAGAGGCATGCTCGTCACAGCTAGCGTTGTAACTGCATGTCATAATATATCATGAGATCGCTTCAAAACAGCCACCGCTTTTGCATAATCCAAACCACAGCCCAAAATCAGAATGGGTAACTTTAGAAAGTGATGAGTAGACAGAATACTGCAGGAATAGCAGTGCCTGAAGATTCCCAGAATACTACAGTATAGGCCATATGCCTCTCTTTTGGCAGCATTCATTATGTGGCTTGGCTCCTGGGATTGATGCATGCTATGTTTGAGGAAGCCTTGGGCTTCGGTGGGAGACAAATAGCGCTATGTGGCTAGGACAGTGAAAGCCAAACTAAACCCATGGCCGGCCTCCCACGGCCTTGGCATGAGGGTGAATTGGAGATGCCTATTCAGGGGGTCATAAATCAGTCCACATGCAGACTTGGCTATTTAGCCTCCCAGGCCACTTACGGTAGATGCTACTTAGTTATAATCCCTGTTTCAAATGTAGCATAACAAAAATATATTCCGCCACACGTTTTCCTATTCAAGTACTAACCTTAAGAAATGGGAATAATGTAGAAGACGCTGTAGTAGTGCTATAATATAATTGTATCATTGACATAGTAGCATTATAAGAATTATACAGTGTATCTTTAACACATTAACATTTTCCTGTGTTCCACAGACACCCAGGGATTAGTGGCAGAAGTCACAATTGTTGCTAACGACGGAATCAGAGGAGTCATTGAATGGACAAACACCATGTAAGTGAAAAAGCTCTTTCATCATCGTACTACAGAACATTTTATTCCCACTACAAGATCCAGGAGCTTGTCTTTGATCCACTAACAATTATGGTGTTCTGATCTGCAGATTTCAGGTGAACGAATCAGCAGGAGCGCTTACCCTGGTGGCTTACAGGAACAAGGGCACTTATGGAAACGTGTCTCTCCTCTTCTACGCTCAGAACCTGGAGGCTCAGGAAGGACTGGACTACGGTGCTAACCAAACGGTTAGCCGCGCAGGGGCAGTCACACACATAGCGCTGGCTGCACACATTCAACCCGCTGACTACCCAGCATCTGTCTGTTTCCATCCAGATGCTCCAGTTTGTTAATGGTGAAAGGTACAAGTTTGTTGATGTGCAAATCACCGATGACATTATCCCAGAGGGACCTGAGAGATTCCAGCTGATCTTATCAAAGCCTTCTCCTGGCCTGGAGCTGGGCACCAACACCACAGGTACTGAACAAGCCCCATGTAGATCTGTGGCGCAGATGATCATTGTAGATGGGATTACATCTATGTACAGTATGGATAGGTCATAAACCACTCTTCCTGTGAAAGGGAATAACATTTCTGTCTCATCTTCGTGAAAGAAATATGTAAAAAATAGCATTTCTTCCTTTTTCCATAGCTACCGTGACCATTCTGGCGAGTGACGACGGCCACGGCGTTCTTTCCTTCAACAGCAGCAAAGAGTTCCTGCTGAAGGAGCCCACGTCTACATCAGGGCCGGGAGAGAGCGTGGCCACCCTGTATGTGGTCCGGAGCCCCAGGGAGGGCACCTTTGGCACGGTGACCGTTCAGTTCACCGTCACAAACGCCAACGGCAGCCTGGCAGATGGGGACCTGATGCCGTCACATGGCGCCGTGGTGCTGGAGGATGGGGTCAGGTTCAAGGTGAGATAAAGATGGTCAGTGTGTCTACAGTGAGAAGAATTAGCCATCACAAGCATTGATAGCAATATGTTTACCATTTGAGAGAAAGTACTTTTAAAGCAAAGATGGCTGAATATGATTAATTCAGTAGCAGGTGTATCGTTTGTTTCCATGTGAAATGTGGAAGACTTTTACTGTGATTAAGGGCTACTGTATATAAATAAAACGGACTTAACTTCATTCATGGTTGTTACATCCGCTGTGTCCGCGGGGTCACTTTTTGCATGAGGAGGTATTGAGGGAAGTCAAGGATCATTTCTGCTTTGATGGTTGCCCCTTTTTGGTCAGAACTGAACTATGGGAGACACACAGCTGTTTCACTATCTAATTCACTGGTTTTCTTGTCTCAACCTGGTCTGTGTGATTCCAGACTCTGGAGATTGGGGCGGTTCTGGATGCCGAGCCTGAAGCCAACGAGACGTTCAAAGTGACCCTCTCCAGTCCAACAGGAGGGGCCCGCCTAGGGGACCAGCTTCATATAGGCATCACAGTCCTGCAAAACGTGGCTCCTTCTGGACTCTTCCGCATTGGACCCACTCTCAATAGGTCTGCATCAGTTCCCACCAGTAGTCAATACACTCTGGTCTATGCACTCTTCCCACTTAAAGGCAGGGTCATTCATTTTCCAGAACGCTTGCTTCTTGTGTAGAAGTATCAGATAATTTTTTCAACACACACAGAGAGAACGGTAAGCTAGCAAAATGCGAGGACATAATTGGTGAATTAGCCAAAATGTGTATAAGCTCACAATTTGCTTGCAATACCTGACCTTACCTTTACATGTTGTTTGCTATACTTGTGTTGTGTGTTGCTTGTGCAGAACTAGCACCAAGGTGGTTGCAGCTGAGGGCAGCAGGACAGTATTCCTAACAGTGTCCCGGAGTAATGGGCTAGGGTCAACGGTCAGCGTGGAATGGAAGACACAGTCAGATACAGCTGTAGCCTATGGTGAGACACATTGCATTTATCTTAATGGTGTTTATTTATTGTCTTGTCTGTCTGTCTGTCCCTGCCCTGCCCTTCTCTTTCCTTTATTTACATTTAAACGGAACTGTTGTTTCTTCCAGAGGGTGGTGTTCCTGTGATGGGCGTGTACCAAAGCTTTGAGGGCAGCCCTACCTCTGCGTGGTGCTCCCTCACGGAAGGGCCCTCTTCTCTGACTATGAGGCTGGACCGTACTTCCTCTGTGGGATCCACGCACACCATGGCCACCGTGTATAGGTGGCAGGGCGTTTTTGTGCCCGTTGAGGTAGCTGGAAGTTGAACTACTCAAAGCACAACTCTGTTATGGACTGTAATAAATGCATACTGATGGGAGCACTTAACTGTGTAAATACATTTGAATGAGTGCTTTATTAAGATAGGACAATGCAGGACAACACAATGTGTCGCTACAGGACACATATCTGTCTATTTTCATCCCAGTCTATTAGGATACAGGAGCCAAACTCCTGTGTGGCCTTTGCAGTGAATACCTCTACCTATATTGCCATCACACACTCCGGATATCCGTTCTCCCCTACAGCTAACCTGAGCATCTTCAGACTACAATGGGAACTCAATGTCACACTGGTAAATACAGAAGTATACAAACGTTGTTTACAGATACGAACATTATTATGTTAAAGTCTATTGTGTTATGGATACAGCTTGAGTAAGTGGCAGATATGCTTAAATGTTGAATGTCTGCATGAACATTTCACAATCTCTTTAGGAGCAAACGCTGGGCATTGAAGCGCTGGATGTCAAATACTTCTCTATTGAAGGCAGAGATTACCTCATAGCATCTAGCCAGGTAATACCAGTGTTTCTGTTAACAATGAAATTATAGCCTTGTCAGTTTTGACCTGGACTTCATTTAATCCAATATTTACCAACCATAGTGATAACATTTGAGCGGAAATCACAGTCTTTCCATTTGAACGTTTTCATGTTGCTCACTACTGTAGTTTCAATCTTCATCACTCTGTGCCTCAGATTTTCGTAAGGACTGGGGGTATGTTCACCCTTTGGCAGACCCTTGACCTGCCACAGAACATCATTAGTGTAACTCCATTACTTCGTGGAGTTATTCCCTATCTTGTGGCCTGCACAAACGGACAGACTGACAGCTGCTTTGTGCTTCAGTGGACAAATGGAAGATTTCAAAACCCTCAGCCCCTTAAATTAAACGGTACAGCCAATCAGGTAGCAGTAGCCCGCACAAGAGCAGAGGAAACCCTCCTATTGGTGGTTACTGAAGGTACAATATTATTATTAATTTGCATTCATATACTGTAAATGTCTTCTTTGCTTTGTTAAATCTAATACAGACAAAAGCACCCCGACTAAGATGGGTAGTATATGCAACCTGTAGTATACACTGTAATCTGTAATCTTTCTGGGTCTGCAAAAGTGATTAGTTTTCTGGGAGAAATTCGTTCTGAGATTACTGAAAGACAGACGTTGTAATTTGGGTGTGTCAGACTGTGAAAGTCCCTACTTAACACAACCACGTCAATTTATCAAGAGGGCATAATGTACATACTGTATATATCTCTGTTTTTGTTTGTGTGACTGAATTCTATCAGGGATGTTGTTGATGTGTGTGCGTGTCTTTACAGGTCCCTCTACCGCTTGTGAGGTGTTTGTGTGGAACTCGGGACTGCTGTTACCTCAGCATTATCAGACCATCCCCCACTTGGGCCTCACTTCTATTCACCCATTCACTCCTCCATCAGGCATCAGTGAGTACAGTACAATATTAGCACTTCACAACAGCACTTCACACTCCACAGAAGTTGACTCAATGCATGATGAGTGTATAGTATATGGTATTGGTATGGTATTGTTTGTGGTGTGTGCTTTCTTTATCCCCTCACACATTTCACTGGCTTCTGATTAGGGCTGCACGATTTGATCAAAAAGTAATATTGCGATTAGTTTGGAAAATATTGCGATTTGCAATATAATAATATATTATATTTAGAAATATGTAGGCTATTAAGCAACTCAATAAAATTATATAAAGGCTTAATGATATCTACCTTTATGCTTTTATTTACCCTCTAAAATAATGCTTTTCTGCCAGTCCATCAAACAAGCATTGATCTACTCAAATTTGGAACAAATGATAATCTGATAAATATTTTAAAATGTGTGTCATGTGCTTGGCTTTACCAGACTTGACATCTGTTTTTTATTTTTATTTTTATAAACCTTGCCCCTTTTGGACTGTATCGCTCCAGTAATACAGGTAGGCTATTTAATTAAGCCTGTGCTCAAAGAGAACACAGGCTATTACACTAGGCTATATTTACCGGTATGTTTTGTTATTTTTTTCCATATTTGCAAAGAAATACATCTCGGGCAGTACGAACATGATAGGCCTGTCTCTCTGGTCTAGGTCTCTTATCTGCAAAATACGGTAACGCTTTCGTCCAATTTGGCCTCGCCTGCTCGTTTGAGTCCATATTCAAGACAATTAAAATAGAACCATCTTAAAGTTTGAATCAAACTTCAAGCAAGCTGATCGCGCACTAGTAACACACGGGTTTAGAAAACAAGTGATCGCTCTGCCATTTATACTGAATCTATAGTAGATTATAGTGAATCTGATGAAACATGCCTGAAATCTGATGTGACAGCTACTGTATTCACAACCAACAAATAATAAACCCACAATTAAGTTACTGCTCGGCTGCCAAGCCTAACAACCGAGCCGTTAACAGATGAATATAGATAGACGCACGAGCCAGCTTCACGCAATGTCACTGGAGACTGAATAGACCCGGCTGGCGTGGTTTTAGTCCTATAACAAATGTGTGCGCTGTCTCAAGGCAGGGCAGGGGAGCCTGTGAATTGACAGAGACATCTGATTGGTCATCTTGTCTTGGACCATCTTGCACGGAGATTAGACACGCAGGTTGTCTACACGCAGTTGATTAAGATTGTTTATAATTAATCGCAGGCTTATGCAGTTATATAATCGCACAAGGCCATATCACGGTTTCAAATGAAATTACATTTAATTGTGCAGCCCTAGTTCTGATTAATTCATTACCAGCTTAGGGCATTCCCCAGTTCATTTTGCATTGGCCGTAAATGAACAAAGATTTTTCACATGCACACCGCGACAATGGTTGAATCTGTTGTCTCCCTTAGCTGCGTTGGCTTGGTGGATTCCAGCCTTAAAACTCCATGTTGCTATACAGTTGTTGCCTCAATCCTGTTGACATACCTTACATGTCTGTTCACAAATACTGCTTACATACTACTGTATATGAATCAGGCACATGACAATGAGAAGGGTTGCCTATTTGAAATTATCATTCTCCTAGCACACGTTTTGCTGGCGGGGAACGTCAGCTCCTCACTTTATGCCTGGATGTCTGATGTCAGCCGGTTCTCCATGGTCCTGAGAGCCCCACCGGCTCGGAGCTTTGTCTCTCTCCCCGTCTCCTCTCTCAATGTCACCAAGACACTCCTGGCCTCTGCCGAAGGGACCGGCTCTTCTGTCTACGAATTCACCTCGGTCTCCAACCAGTCTGATTTCATACCCAGGTACGGGCTTGTGTGTGTGTGTGTGTGTGGATATAGTCATTGAATGCATTTGACTTTGAGTAATGACATTACACGTACACAGATGTCTTTGTATGTTCCTGCCTCCCCCACATGCAGTAATGGGGAGTTGCACTTCATGCCAGGCGACAGCGAGCTGGAGGTAGCGGTGAACGTGATCGACGATGACATCCCCGAGATGGAGGAGGTCTTCCAGGTCAGCCTGAGAAACCCCAAGGGCGGGGCTGAGATCGGCTTCGGCGGTCAGGTGACCGTCGTTGTCCCAGCTAACGACGACGCCAACGGCGTCATCGGCTTCGCTCAGGTGAGAAAGTTTGCGCATGTGTACGGCAGAGTGTAAGGCGGCGTTTCTCAACCCTGGTCCTGGGGAGGCGCTGTCCTGGTTATAGTTGTCTCCCTGCTCCAACACACCTGACTCAAGTGAATGGCTCGTTGTCAATCTCAGCAGAAGCCTGATAACTACCCATTCATTTGGAGCAGGGAGACATCTAAAACATGCAGTGGGTACTCCAGGGCCAGGATTGGGAAACACTGCTGTACTGCATACATGCAGTAGTGTGTCGTATTTTCAAGAAGAGGAGGTCTTCAAGGAGTATTTTCCCTGCGTCTCTGCAGAGCTCCTTGTATGTTGAGGTGGAGGAGCTGGAGAGGAACGACAACCCTATTTCCCTTCTGGTGGAGAGGAGGAGAGGGACATTCGGGAGGCGGGAGGTGCACTGGGCAGCCAATGGCAGCCTGGAGGACATCTTCCCCACCTCAGGGGTGGTGAGTTAGTCATTCTTGCAAACTTAAATCATCGCTCTGCGGTCCTCTGCTGTCCTCTGCAGCGCTGCCTATTGCTACGGCTTTGTTGATATGAGCGGTGTTCGCAACTTTGTTTATGTTACTATTTACGGACCCAGGGCTGTGTAGAAGTTTATGATTATTTTTTCAATATGCACAGGGATGGTAAGCTAGCGTAATGCTAGCAGATATTTGTTTAATTTGACAAACACTGAATTAGCTTACATTTAGCTTGCAATAGCTGACTATACCTTTAGGAGTCAGGAGTCAGTGGAGTAAGAGGAGTGTGTGCCTTGTTACAGATAACCTTTTCAGTGGGCCAAACAATAGCCACAATCAATCTGACCGTGATAGCCGACAACATCCCGGAGATGAGGGAGAGCGTGACTGTAGCCCTCAGAGACGTCACCACCGTGGGGCTGGAGGACCCGGGCCAGGCCGCCGTGATCGACGCGCAGCGGGCGCAGGCTCTCCTCGTCATCCTCCCCAACGGCTCCCCCTATGGGGTGATCGGGTGGCACGTGGATTCTCAGTTCACACGGGCTCAGGAGCCCCCCGGTAAGAAGCATGCATTTAAATGAAAGAAGTGATGGCTGAATGAATACATGAAGGCAATGCATTGTGAGAAGATATTTGTATTACTGTTACTAAGGAAAAGGGCTTGCCACATGCTATACATCTCAGTGTTTTTTTTGACAGGATTTCTCTGTGTTTCGGGAATCACACTGGGATTTACCATAAAGGAGATCTCTAGTGGTTTCCAGGATTTGAACTTGCAGAGGAGTTATCTAAATGTGTGGTTTGGAAAGAAGCTCAGGGTGCCAGAATAGTTCCATATAACATATCCACTTATTGTATACTCTACTCATTTCAAGTTGATTTCAAATGTTTAGAGTAGGCATTCAAACGGTTACCAACAATGATATCCTTTTTATTACAGGTAATCATTGACATTCAATATCCTAACTAAATGTATGACCTGATTTTATTTTTATTTGTTTCTAACATGAAGGCACTGGTCCGTTTCTCTTGTCAAGTGTCCATTTTATCCTGCTCTCCAGGGTCTCCAGTCAACGTGACTCTGTCTATCGTGAGAGAACAAGGCTTTTCAGGGGACGTGGCGGTCTATTATCAGACACGACCGTCTCTGTCCCAGCCTCCAGCTAACCAGGCATCAGCCGGGCAAGACTACACCGCTAAAGATGACACCATCGTCTTGCTAGCTGGCGCTACGGTGGCCTTGGTCACTGTCACTATCCTACCGGTAAAGATGGACTACCTGCCGATTAGTTGTAATCCCTAATAATAACATCTGGTGTGCTTCATGGCAATGGTGTACTTTTTACTTTGGGAAACAACTACAAAAATACTCTTAAAAAATATATACATGTATATTTATTTTATTTTACCAGGTTGCCACATTGAGATTAATAATCTATTTTTAAAGAAAATAGCAGCACATGAAAGTTACAAGAACATAAAAACACAACATAAAACACATTTCTACTGTTATTACTCCTGATTATATATTACAGAGTATATTTAGAACATTGTAAACATCTACAGCAACCCATCTCAATTTCTGTCAAAGATTTTATGATTTATATTATTTTTGTCATATTATTTTATGATTATGATTTATGATGATTTTATGTAACTGCTGCAGTAATAGATGATGTATAGTTATCAAATATCTTCAATTATCTTTTGGAGTGAAGGACAATACATACAGTATATTGATGTAACAGTTTTAGCACTCCATTCTTCACTTTTTAGTCTACCTAATTTATAGTGTACTTATTTAACTTCTTTTCTATTCTTAGTTCATGCATTCCTCTCCTTGCCTCTCTGCCTGCATAGCAGGGTCGGTGGTGTCTATTTTTACGTGCCACTAATGGGGCTGGTAATTATGTTGTGTTTAGGCTAGAGCGGGCGTAAGCTTCAAACCACAGGCCTTGCTTTCTGTGTTCCTCTCGAACTGCCAGCCTTCATTAAGGTTGTTATGGAGATAAGTGGCACAAGCAGAGGCACAGAGTGGAGGTTGTATGTTGGGGATGTTTTCCTTTGGATTTATGTTGAAATACTGCTTTTACTCTCCATAGTTATTGCTGTTGTCACAGCCCGAAGGCCTATTCAACCATTTTTGTGACTAAGCTTTCAAGAAGTGTTTTATATAACCACAGGCAGTAAGTGATATGCTAGTTTTGCTTTCCATATATAGATTTATTTTCTGATTATTGTAAGGATGACGTCCCAGAGCTGTCGGAGAGTTTCTTGGTGAATATCACCCGCGTGGAGCTGGTTGGAGGGTCTGCAGGAGCAGGTCAGCCAAGTCTGAAGAGGCCCAGTATGGAGGTTGCAGAGGTCACCATCGAGGAGAACGATGACCCCAGGGGAGTTTTACAGTTTAATGTCTCTCAGGTGGGTGTTACCAGGAGCATGTCCTCATATTCAGAGTAATACACCCATTTATAATCCTGATGTACACCTGCTTGTGAAGTTTACTCACAATATGTTATTTCTAAATATTATGTCCAGGATATGCCTCAAAGAGTGCTGGCCTATGAGGTGCCATCACCCAACAACATCCGCCCTCTTACAGTAGTGCGACTGGCTGGGAGTACAGGACGAGTGGTCATCTACTGGGAGGCCCAGCCAATCACAGCCAGCCTTAATGATTTCAGTCCTGCCTCTGGTAATATCAGTTTACAAGATGGCCAGGTACTTGTACTATTATTATTATTATTAGTAGTAGTAGTATTATTTTAATAATCAATTAGTAATGCGTTGCTTGACATTGTATTACTTAAATAATTAATTAATTAATTTATTCATTATTGTATAAGTTATTTGAACATTTCACCCTTTCCAGAGAGAAGCAACAATTGACATGACGATCATAGATGACGTGGAGGTTGAGACCACAGAGAACTTTGTTGTGACTTTGCTGCGTGTGATTGGTGGAGCCCGACTAGGGGCCGCAGCCTCTGTTACTGTCAGCATTCCAGCCAACGACTCGCCCCTGGGACAATTTTGGTTCCAGCAACAGCAAGTGAGTTCATATAAATGTTAAACCTTTTACACATAAAGGTAATCCCTTCAATACTGTACATGTCATGTGCCTGTTTGTTCCATGGGACCAAGGTGTAGACAACATTTATATGATGGATAGAAGAACCTTATTGCCATTTGATATTTTTTGATTTCTTTCCGATATCTTCCTAGTTTACTATCAGGGAGTCAAATTTCACTAACGACCCTGCTGCCATGGCAACGCTGGTAGTTTTGCGGAGTGCTGGAGGTAAGGGGGCCGTGACGTTGGTCTGGCAGTTGGAAGACCAGGCCAAAGATGACCTCTCACCTCTCAACGGCACCCTGGTCTTCTCTGAGGTACACTGTCTGGCTGAATAATTGTTAAATAACAATAAATACATAACATCTGTGTAGCTGTATTCTATTTGTGTATGTAGCTAACATCTGTTTACCGGTAGATTCGTTTCTTGGTTAAATCATTTCAATAGTTGTATTAGTTTAATTTAGCAAATGCACATTTCTGAGCAGACACAGGTTTCTTCATTATTCAGATTGTTTTATGTGATTTCCACATTTCTTTCAGGTTGAGTATACGAAGACATTTACGATAAGAGCACTGGCAGATTTGGTACTGGAAGGAGATGAGCGTTTCACTGTCCGTTTGCTTCCTGACAACAGCGGAGCTTCCTTCGATCCTGCTACTGGTCAGAGTCTATGGAAATGTCATACTGTGGAAAGACGACACCAATATTATAATTGATCATTTTATGCCATGAAAGTTTATATGGTTAAACAGTAGGGGTGTAACGGTGCACTGAAGACACGGTTCATTTCACACCGCGGTTCAGAAGTCATGCTTCGGTACAGTTTCGGTACAGTGGTGTTTTTACACAAATAGGCTATAAGCTTATAGCCTATCTAACCTCAGATATATGTAACAGAACATGCCATGGAAATATGCAGTATATTGTACAGCATGGGCAGAAATATAATACAAATACGTTGTATTAGACCAGCCACGCTCCCATTCACAATCATATCATTGATCCAGCTGTAATAACTTTATGGCTCACATGACTTCTTGTCATATATTAATACATTCATGATTCCGCATAACTGTAATAATTGTAAAAAAGGAGCCGCCCCTTCCATTCATTGTTGCCGTGTACACACACACACACACACACACACACAC
>JAODUH010023770.1:0-16700 GCA_027564835.1 Typhlichthys subterraneus
TAGTGTGTTGTCACACAAACAGATAAACACACACAAACAAGACAATATTAACTAGTGTGTTGTCACACAAACAGATACACACATACAAACAAGACAATATTAACTAGTGTGTTGTCACACAGACAGATGAACACATACAAACAATACATTATTAACTAGTGTGTTGTCACACAGACAGATGAACACATACAAACAAGACAATATTAACTAGTGTGTTGTCACACAGACAGATAAACACATACAAACAAGACAATATTAACTAGTGTGTTGTTACACACACAGATAAACACATACAAACAAGACAATATTAACTAGTGCGTTGTCACACACACACAGATACACACATACAAACAAGACAATATTAACTAGTGTGTTGTCAGACACACAGATACACACATACAAACAAGACAATATTATCTAGTGTGTTGTCACACAAACAGATAAACACACAAACAAGACAATATTAACTAGTGTGTTCTTACACACACACATAAACACACACAAACAAGACAATATTAACTAGTGTGTTGTCACACAGATAAAATATATAGTCAATAATTAACAAGTCAGTAAGTTATTCACTGACACTCTAAGTCAGGTTTGGACACGCTGGCTGGATTTCTACCGCATCTATAATATAATATATATGTTGATAGATATATGTTGACACTTGATGGGTTACTACATATTGTGTAATTGCTTAACTATTATCCTATAATGTAGAATATAGTTGAACACCTACTCTACAGACTAACTGTAACTGCCACTGAGGAGCAGAGGTGTCAAGTTGATATTGTCCCTTATTGGCACACATTGCTACTCAAGGCTCTCTGACAACACGTGTGAATGCTTGTGAATGTTGAACATGCGTGTGAATGTCGACATGCGTGTGGGCTTCATGTGGGTTCTGCAGCAGGGTGGAGACATCCAAGCGTTTCAGACACTTATGAAACACAGTTGCATAAACGTTGGTTGTTTGACCAACATGTAGTTGTATAGTAATATAACTATTTTCAACTGTCAGACCTTGTCTATCTATCATCACATTATTACAAACCCAAAGCCATATTGATGTTATGCCTTGATTGGGGATATTTTGATTAATTTTTAAACTTGCCTTATTCCATTTCATTCTACAGCATTTACAAAACATGGATCAGAGTGTTAAGTTAGGCTATAAATGTGTACAGATGGCCAAACTGATGATAATATCATAACCTAGAAACCACAACATATCCTAAACTGTGCCTCAGGGAAATCCAGCCAAACTAAGTTTAAGACAATGAGATAATTGACTTTCTATGAGCAAAGAGGACTGCATTAAACTGCCACTAACTGCTCTTTGAAGATGAAGGCTAGATGCAGAGATCCCTGATCATTTTTATTTAATTTTTTCTATCAAACCGACGTAAATAGAACTGACAGACATTGACGTTTTAACCGTTAGTTTAATCAGTAATGTTACACGTTTACAAATAAAAAATCTAATTTAATTTAATCTAATCGAATTTAATTGGGATTTTAATTGTGTACTCTAGCGCCATCTATGGCGCTAGAGTACACAATTAAAAAATGGTTAGACAATATTATTATATGCATGCTTGAAAATGTCATATACGGACATGTCTTAAAAGCATTTTCAGTATAAGTAAAAGTGTATGGAATAACTGGTTTTCATCAGCGTTCAGGCAATTAAAAGCTAATTAAATATATTAATTGTATTGTCTAAATACAAAAACAAAACAAAACAAAAAAAAACGTAGACTGACATTTTCCCCTTAATTAAGTGGGGGTATCGCTCACAGTTGCCCGTGTGGGAACAAACGTCCTTCCTGATAGTTCCTCTTCTCCCGGTTTGTTGGGAGGAAACCCCTCTCTATAATGGCGGACACGTGCGGCCAAGTCCTTCTGGGGTCGGGACTTACCGTCCTGTCCCACCCGCTCATGTACATTAAGGTTTTGGTCCAGGTAAGACGCATTGCAGTCGCCGCTCGGGTTGTGTTGTCACTGAGAGGCTTGGCCGTCGGAAGGCGCTGAGGGGCTTTAGGTTCCGTGTTAGCTAGCCGAGCGCTGTGGTCGGCTAGCAGTAGCTGACGGCTTCAACGATGGAAACATGAAATACTGTAGAACGGTTCCCCGAAATAATAAAACATTGCATGTTTGGATAATTATTGTCTCCTTCTCGTTCTGATAGATCTGTGGATTACATGTACGTGTTTAAATCCAAAGGTCGGATAACTTTCACTACCGATACGGTAATGTTTGACTTTATACTCTAGTCAAACATTACGGTACATTAGAGTCTCATGTATGTTTATTCAGGTTAATCATATGTCTGCAAAATAACGATAGCTCACGAACATGTCTGTGTTCACTCGTGATTTCTCATGAGTCTTTACATTTACAGAATTTGCAGACGCTTTTGCCCAAGGCAACTTGCATGTATTTGTCAATAGTTGGATAGGTAATAGTCAAACACCAGCATATGTAAGCAAACGATATTCTAATAACTACAGCATCTTGTCGTCATAACTACCACCATGTCAGTATCGTCATTAAATCAACAAAATAGCTAATGGACTGAATAATAAAGTGCTAAATATATAAGAGCAGAAAATGTCTGTTTTATTCTTTTTCTAATAAGAGCAGTGAGTCATATCGTTGTTCTGTGTGAAGAGATCTATGTAGAGACTAATGAGAACAGACAGGCCTGAGTAACTCAGTAGCCTGATGTCGCTGTAAAAATAGACTTGGTGTGTGTTATGTAGAGGAATCAGTATGGCCTGTTATCTCTGAGCTTCCAACAAAAGTACTCTTTGTACCGTCCGTCTGTTTGGACACACACGTGTGATAATGATGTGTTAAATGTGTTTTCTCTGTGTCCTCATTGTATGTGCGTCAGGTTGGACATGAGCCTCTTCCCCCCAGCCTGGGCAGGAACCTGTTTGGCAGGCAGGTCCAACAGCTCCCGGGGCTGTTTGCCTATGGTGAGACTGGTGCTGCCCGGCACCACAGACTGTTATATATGCAACAACTGTGTTGTGAGACAGTGGTGCTGCCCACTGCCCCACTGTCTGTTATTTACATACATACATAAACATATATATATATATATATATATATATATATATACGTACACATACATACAACTGTGTCTCAAAGGTCAGTTGGTCTCCTGGCTCTGTGTGCGTGTGTGTGTGTGTGCCTGCGCGCGTCTAGTCTCAACACATAATGTAATACGTGTTGTCATAATAACATGTTGTCATAGTAAGCGTCATCTGCTTCATGTGGTTCCTGTACACTCTAACTATTCTCAGCCTGTGTGCCCTTCAGCCAAGCACATCACCAGGATCGACGGGAGGGCAGGCCTGTTCAACGGCCTGGCTCCACGGCTGTGTGCTAGCACCATAGGAACCCTGGTGCACAGCCAGGTGCTGCAGGTAGGCTACTGTAGGCAGGCAGGCTGCTAGCCCTGCAGGCTGCTAGCCCTGCAGGTAGCTAGCTCTGCAGGCGGGCTGCTAGCTCTGCAGGTAGCTGGCTACAGTGTAGCCTGACGTGCACCTCTCCACAAATGTAACTACGTGTCCATCGACGCAGCCAACGACCGTCTTGCGGATGCAAGCCTAAATAAGCCAGTGCTTTGGGATGACGAATCTGTATAACAACGGCCTGTACATGCACACACTGTCTCCCTTTGACAGTGCTGGTATTACTATAATTACATTTGATGATTTTTTTATATGCCTTGCTTGAGCATTATTTAGCAAGACTACAACTTAGCACATGACAAGACGGGGATTTCCTTGTTTGGGCAAAGAAAAGCTCTTACAAATACTATTTTCTATTGGCACAATAGAATGGTCAGTTAGTGTTCCTAAGATTTGTGGACGTGGACAGTGTCTAATATCAGCCTCTCTCTGTGTTCCAGAGGTGTCAACACAAGGACGTCTGTCAGGTAAAGCCGTGTGTGTCATCACTCAAACACACACACACACACACACACAATGATGTGGTGATTGACGGGTGTCGTGATTGGCAGGTGTCCGGCAGAAGTCACAAAGCGGAGGAGGGATCTCTCCCACATGTAGTCAATGAGGTGAGGAGCTGAGGTTACTGTGGTGTGTTTGATTAGCGATCGGTAGCGATTCAACACACGGAGGTATTTGCTCTCTCATTTGATAATATATGATGCTGCGCTGCTAATTTGAACTCCTAGTCGTCTACTGTGAGTGGAGCTAGTGGCAACAAAGTGTTGCTGCTTTGAGTCGCCACTAGGGAATCAGTCGCAGCATCAACAGATGGTTTGTTGTTTGAGGAGAGACTGACCGAGCCGCTACTTCAACAAACAAAATAAAATAAGTTTAACCAACTAGTATTTATGGTGCCGACTAGCGATGGTAGCAGCGTTGAACCGTTTAAGCGACTAAACGCACACATCCCTATGTGTGTGTGTGTGTGCGTGTCACCCTACAGACCACCAAGGAGATGATCGCCCGCTCCTGTGCCACCATCATCACACATCCTTTCCATGGTAACTAAGGACACGTCGTTTACCTTCTAGCTGTGGTACTACTGAGTTGCCACGACAACCCAGCCGTGATGAGGCTGTGTCGTCATGGCAACACGTGCTTGGTGTGTACGGTGAATGAAGGCTTTAACCCTCTAAACCCGCAGATTTAGCATGCGTCTGTATTTGGTATGATATCTTCAGAACGCTAGAAGCTTGTGGTTTCTCTCCCATAATCCGGACATACCGCTGAAGAGAGCTTTATAGCTTGTCTTTTAATGCATAGTAGGGGCTCTAGTTAGTCAAGACATGGAGGAATCAACATGTCTGAATCTAAATTACGCACTAGTTCACTAGTTCCATCTTCTAAACAATTTAAAAAACCCAAAAAGTGGTGCTTTTAACTTTTTTGCATTTTAAAAACTTAAACAGTGAGTAACGTTTCTCAAAACATTTGTGATATTATCCTAATTGTAGCTGAGAGGGTGCTATATCAGATACATAGAACACTTGATTATACCTGTAGTATTACAGATATGCTTTTAGAAGTCATCAAAGTAGTGGAAAACGGCCAAAAGACACTTTTCTCCAGACAGTTCAGAGGGTTAAAGATGTCTTCCTCTGTGACTGTAATCATGTTCTCCTTGACTTGGTTTCCAGTGATCACATTGAGGTGCATGGTCCAGTTTATTGGCAGAGAAACTAAATACAGGTAAATGTTTCCTAATTCTCAGACCTAGCCCCCCGAATGGATGGGAGCCATTTGGGCTGCTCAGTAAATATGAAATCAATTGACACAATGTTTTTTAAGAATATACTTATTAATAAATGTGCACATTTTTTGATAAATAAGAGAAATGTTGAAATATAGCTCTGTAGTTTCCTTGCATCAGTATTAATCCTGCATGTGGACATTCATGGTAAAATATAAAATGAGCGATGATGTATTTATCTGGTTGTAATTGAATCACTAATTATTTCGTGGTTATATGTGCAGTAGACTACAAGACAACATCGCTTTGAGGTGCTTTAACATGCTCTGTCTCCTCAGCGGCGTGTTTGACTCAGTCACCACCATCTACAGAGAAGAAGGGGTCCTGGGGTTCTTCGCGTAAGTCTTGGGCTCTCGTAGCTTTCTGTACCTCCCAATCTCGTGCACAGCCTCGTGCACAGCCCCAGCCTTGTGCACAGTCTTAATACATTTAGCTAGAGTGGCTGCACAGCAATCCTAGTGGGCGGACAGAGAAACAATCTGTTGGTGCGACACATTAAAACATATTTAGGCTACAGTGTTTCTCTTAATAAGGCTAAGCAGATTGTTTAGTGGGGTAGCCTACTCTGTCTGTGAGACAGAACAACCAAGAACCCACTCGTGTAGAAAAACATTTATTTTTAATCAAATCTGTTTATTACATCAATGTTATGCTTAAAAAAAACTGTTTTAAATGTGATTGACTCAAGATAAGCGTGTTGTCAGTTAACCTTATGCCCTAGCTCCCTAGGCCATCTTCAGTTTTTTTTTCTCGCAAAAACATTCCCTTGCATTACATTACACGGATTTTTGCAGTTCTGAACAAGATACAAAGTTTATTTTGGTATTAAAATGTAGATAACCACTGTGAGATTACAATTCCGGTTAAATATTCCATGTGGATGACACTGCTTCTTAGTAAATGAAGCTCAAATACAGCATAAACATTTTTTTTTATGCTAATCTACAGTCACACTTTTGTATTATACCTCACTGAGAAATTGCATTCCATCACCGTTTGTTGCGTAAGATGACGTAACTTGAAGCCCATGTTGAATAGAAAGAGCTGTGATTGACCCCTTTAAAATGTTCCTTTGGGCGCAGGGAAGACGGGAAATTAGGTTTTAGAGAGAGTGTAGTCTTTAGCAGACTGTATGTATGTCTATAAGACGCCACTGACCTATAACAGAACTACAACCCCCAAAGTATCGCCGGCTAGTATCAAAATAATGCCTTCAAAATGGATGACCAGTACGCTCTTACAATGGTTTTGCCCGTGGAATATCGTTTTTCAAAGATGTTTTCGTCTACTGGGGCAATCTTTCTCAACTAACTTAGAACAGGTAAAGTGTGTTTATTCAAATTTGAAAAACTTAATTCAAAAATAATGTTCATGAGATGTTTTTGCCAGTCGTGCTGCAATCTGCAAACATACTGTGTCTTGAACAACGCGAGTGCGCTCTTGGCGATGGTGTTATGATCCATTACATTACCTAACATTAAGAAAGAGAAACGGGCCTAACTTGAAGAGTGTGTGGGGGGATGCGCCCCAAAGTTAGGGGGCGCTAGTTGCTAAGAGGTTTTAAAGACACATCTGGGCTGACCGTGGAAGTTGTGCCTGCACATGTAATGGAAAAGGCTAACGCTAGTGGTGGTGCTAACACTTAGTGCTAGTGGTGCTAACACTTAGTGCTAGTGGTGCTAACACTTGGTGCTAGTGGTGCTAACACTTGGTGCTAGTGGTGCTAACACTAGTGATGCTAACTGGTGTCTCTGTGCAGGGGTCTGATCCCTCGCCTGCTGGGAGATGTCCTCTCTCTGTGGATCTGCAACCTGTTGGCCCACCTCATAAACACCTATGCCATCGACGACACGGTATGCTGGCCCTTTAAGGGAGTGTGTCTCCATGGGAACCCATCCCCCGTGTGTCTCAATGGGAACTCATCCCCCCGAGTCAGTCGCCTAGTCACTACACAGCTTGTGAAACAGCTGATGTTCTCACTGAACTAGTGCTGTTTCTCTCAGGGGCTCAAGGGAAATGTAGTCTTTACTGCCCTATGGAGTGTGTTGGTTCCAGAAGATATTTTCCATTCATTTTCTCCATTGACTTTTCAAAAAAAATCCTTATATAAAATGTTTTATGCTTGGAACCAAGCCAAACAGCTACGAGGTTGTGAATCCAATGCTCCTGTATAAGCCACAAGTCCGAATACTTGTTTAAGATAAACATGGTTTATTCGCAATGTCAAAGATAACTACTGCAGTACCCACAATCTTAAAGTGTAACAACGACAACGTCTCTAATTGGTGGAGCTGGCTTACCTCATGATACCATCCTGATCTTGCAAGCTTTATTTGGCCCTTCGGAACTTGGAGAAGTTTGGTGCTCTCTGTTACGTTACCATGTCAGCTAGTGAGTATTGCTAGCACTGAAAAGTACGATTGTTTATGTTACAAGTATAAATGTATGTAAATGATTTTATTAAACTATTTTAATGGTAGAATATACACAATAGAAGAGTATGCATTTTCTGGGATTCGCAATGGGTTATGATAGTTCCTTCACTATTACAATATGTTATGTACTCAGTCTTAAACCTTTTGCCTTTTTTCCATTTTGATTAAAGATTTTTTTGCTCCGAATCAAATTGTTTATGGTCACGATCATTCTTGTAGCTGGATGGCTTGGTTCCAGGCTTACATCTCTTTTTATATAAGGATTTTATGAATAGTTTGTAGAGAAAATTAATGGGGAAATTTACTTCCGGCACCAGAGACCCAAAAAACGTGGGCAAGGCCCCTCATTTAGGGGATTGTCACATTTGGTCCCTTTCAGCCCTCAAAACGAGCTTGGACCCATTAGTCAGCACATGCATATGTGAACATGTGAACATCCAAATGAACCATGGTCTGTATGTGATGACTGTTATTAACCTGCTTCTCTACAGACGAGTTACACGGCTGTATGTGATGACTGTTATTAACCTGTCTCTCTACAGATGAGCCACACGGGAGAGATCAGGAACTGCTCTCAGGCCGTGACAGGGGTAAGTCAGGTGGTTTGTGTTGGTCTGTTTCAATGAGTGTGCTAACAGGCCTGCTTGGGTCTCGGCCTGATAAACCGCTATTGTCACCGAGAGACGTGAAGTAGCCTCTTTGCTCCTGCCTTCAGGGTTCAAACACATTTTCAACACATTTGAAAATGTATATTTTTAAATTGGAAAAGCTTTTCCAGACCCCCCACCCTCCCCACGTTGAAAACACATTACCTAGTCTGGGATAATGTTGTGTGGTGCGGTCTGCACCACTTTGTTTGTCTTATTGTTCCCATTTACAGAGCCAGGGCTATGTAGCAACACCAGATTATTATGTCAGCGTGCACACAGAATGGGTGGCTAGCGACCATTGGTTAGCGACCATTGGCTTACAACCGCTGACTCCGCCTTTTATGATCGGAGTGTATGCCCTTATATGGGTGGAGCGACAGTGTTCCCCAGAGCACCCTCACATGGAGCCTTACCAGGCAGCGTTCCCCAGAGCACCCTCACATGGAGCCTTACCAGGCAGCGTTCCCCAGAGCACCCTCACATGGAGCCTTACCCAGGCAGCGTTCCCCAGAGCACCCTCACATGGAGCCTTACCAGGCAGCGTTCCCCAGAGCACCCATGCACGCTGCAGTCCCAGCACTGCCCGACGTGCAAGTCAAACAGCCACTACTAGGGCTGGACGATGTGGCCTAAAGTCACAGTCACGATTAGTTTAACTTTGTACCTCGATTATGATTGATAAACAATTATTTTGCCTTTTACTTTGCTTTTTGTTTGAGTTCTCCATGTTGCTTCCATGCAGCTGACTGGATGGGGCGGAGTCACGTGACTACGCCGCGGTAGTATTAACGTCAGATAATTTAGTTTGGCTAGCAATGGGCTAAAACAATATATAATGAAAGCTACATGGCTTACTCATAATCATTAGCTCAAAGTAAAATGTATTGACAGTCAATGATTTGCTGTGTTGCTATCCTATGTTGTTAGTATCCTGTGTGTGTCATTCACGTATGCATTGGGAATCTGTGAACGTTTCCCTCTATTTAGTGAAATAGACGCGCGTGCAGAAGTTACCAAGAAGGGGGCGGTGCCGCCAGTAAAGATGACCATTACTGGTGCCGCCCCCTATCTATAGAACTTGGTAACTTTGAAGCAAAGACATTCATCTTTGCTTCAAAGTTGAATGAGAGAAGGAAGCCATCTGGAGCTGTAGAAGATGAAAGGTGAAAGCCCACCTTGTCTTCTTAGTCTGCTCTGCTCTGATTCCACGTCAGTTACGTGAAGTTTAGTCTTGATTTACATCTGTCGTCGTTAATGCTATTGATCACAAGACAGAAGTGTTTTGTTTCTCAGTAGATATTAATTACTTCTGTGTCCAGGATTCACGATTTCCGGGTTTTGACAAATAAACCATGTGCCCCCCTATTTCCGACACACTTTATTGAACTGGATACATTTTTAAAAATATTTTTCTTTTATCAAAGAAATTAACTAACATGGGGAAAATTGTCGGTTACGCCCACGATATACTTGCTTTTAATTACGCGTACGCAAGATGGCTACCAGGCGTATTGGGAGCGTATCCTGCGTTCCTTTGGAGCGTAGTTTGTGCGTGTCCTCAGAAATGAACGCTATGCGTACGCATGATGCAATACAGCACATGGACGTGGGGGCAGTATCAGGACCGGACATGCAGATCAACAGCAGTTTCTAAACAAAGAACAACAATGGCGGAAAGTTTCAAAGAAGTTAGTAGAGCTAGTTTTTAATAACCTAACATCTATATGATGTCTCCATGCCGCGGAAATTTTATGGTAGTCAATGAAAATATTCCGGTTTCAGCTAGGGATGATTCGGCCCTGATCTTCCGTGACGCAGCTGGTTATCTACGTGTACATGTTGCACAAAAGCAAGTATATCGGGGCCTTTAGAGGTTCTGAATTTCGATTGCGACTACTTTGCTGTTAATCGTCCAGCCCTAGGTGCTACCTATACTTCTCATTTGCCACAGCATATTGATTACATAATATAATAATAATGTTGTTGTTTTTGCCTACTTTTATAAATAAGAAGTAAAAATAAGTTGGAAAAAGTTAAATAATTACATTTTCATGGTGTTTGTCCAGCGTTTTTTATTCATTGTTTCCATGGGAGTGGCGATGAAAGCAGTCAGAAAGGTATAGTTTCCATACGCAGAACAGAGCTCTGTTTACGCCACAACATCTTGCACAACTCACCTTCAGACAAGCTTCTTTTTTTGACATGTAAATTTTGACACATTTTCTTCCAAACTAATTTGGTTGGAGATGTCTGGATTTTGTCCAGTTTAAGCTGATGTGGCTTTAGCCTGGAATCGCAATGTTTTCACAGTACTGTCAGTTATTTTCCACGTGTCCAGGTCTGGACATTACTAAATGTCATGTTCGTACAGCGTAGGAACCCTGTGCATCAGCTTCACTAGTCCAGCTGTTCTTCATAAAGGTGAAATAATAAGCGGCAGCAAAAGGGGTTTTAATGAACATTGTCATGTTGTATGGAAACATTCTGCCTGCCTCATCCTGTACAATATGGGCAGTCAGCTAAATATACTGTTTCCATGTTTTTCCAGTTTTTTGCCAGTATGCTGACCTACCCATTTGTTTTGGTGTCAAACCTCATGGCCATCAACAACTGCGGGTGAGTAGTTCTCTGTTTTCTCTGGTGACTCAAAGTCTACTCCAGTGTTCCCCAACCCTGGTCCTCGGGGACCACTGCCCTGCATGTTTTAGATGTTGCCTTGCTCCGACACAGCTGATTCAAATGAATGGCTCGTTAGAATCCTGATAACGAGTCATTCATTTGAATCAGCTGTGTTGGTGCATGACCCTGTGCTGCCCCTAGAGGACATGGGTGGTGGTGTCTGTGTCAGGCTACTGCACCACACGAGTCACTGTCTTATGACCACTAACCCACTCGAGTAACCAGGGTAACCACATATATTAGTACCAGCTCAGCTGAGCTCTCTTCAGCCTACTTGGTTTTCCACTGCAGATAGTGACCACCCAGTTGTAGCTGGTCGCCATAGTAACGGCGCTGTTCGGACCACTCCTGCGGTAGATGGGTAGCCATTTTTATTTTCAAACATCCCTATACAGTAGCCATGTGCAGCCAACCATTCAGAGATGTTGTGGTCGACCTTCATTATGCTCATTGCTCTGGTCAGCTCATGTCCCAACTGAAGCCCAGTGGACAAGCAAAAAAGGCGAGTTGAGTCGAGCTGGTATCACACATTGGAAAAGCGCCAACACAGGAGTTGTCCCCTCTGCTTGGGGCTAATGCCGCTTCAGATGTAATACCCCTAATTGCCACCAGGTGCTCAGCTGCACAGCAAATAAATCACAATACTGCACAGAACCCTAAAAACTCCCAGGCCTCTGGTAGAGGAACCAAGCTTGAGGAAGACATACACAACACTTCACGGGGGGATTGATTAAGTAATTTTAATTCAATAAACAAAATAAATATACATGAGTTCTTGGGACACGTTGTGACGTTTGTCTCTTTCTTCAGGCTGGCTGGGGGGCTGCCTCCTTATGCGTCCGTCTACCCAACCTGGGTGTCCTGCTGGAGGCATCTAAGCCAAGAGGTAACGCAGCTCACAGACACAAGATGGCCGCCAGTGTCCTCACTTCAGCTCACACAAACAAGATGGCCGCCAGTGTCCTCACTTCAGCTCACAGACACAAGATGGCCCCCACAGTGTCCTGTGTGGCTGGGAGCGTTAACATAAATGAGTGTACACAAAACAAGGTTACATACGTTAATAAACAGCAGGGGGCAGGACAGTCTCGGCCTGGGTGTTCCTTAAAGCATATCCAGCATGCCACTAGATGTCTCAGTGATCTCGCCAGCTTCAGTTTGACTGAGAATAAGTCAGGACATCTTGAATTGATCTTCAGCGCGTCAGTCTGATCCACAGTTGTTCTGGCCAATCAGAGATGTCCTGGCAGGTACGGGCGTAGTTCAAGTGTGACGTTAAGTTATGCTCTTCATCCTGCCAAGTATTGTAGTTACAAAGTGCCATTTTAATGGACGGCCTCCCAGATAGCTGGGTGTAACAAACCATCTGGTTACCAGCATCTCAGACCAATACCATGCTCCATGGGTCGCTCGCACACACACACACACACGCACTAACACACGCACACGTGACCAGATAAGCTATGAAAGCAGACAGGAGATCGGGTTACACACAGGGAGTGTGATGTCATGTCACGATGTTACAGCTCAGCGGGACTCATGTGCAACTGTTGGAATTCATGACTTCAACACTGCTGCATTGCAACACACATGCCTGGCTGTCAGAATAACTAGCAAGAACATTTGGCAAGAAAGGTTAGACAATATAGTTTCCTGGCTCACTACGCCGCCTAGTGGACGTAGCGTTATAACCGCCAGAGACTAGAGGTCATTTCTGTGCTGGTTCTGACGTGACGTGACGTGACGTGCTGTGGACATGGACTGTAAACCTGATGGATGTCTGCATGCCTCTCCCCCACAGGGCAACATGAGCCGAGGCAACAGCCTCTTCTTCCGGAAGCTTCCGGCGGGGAAGATGTACGCAGTTGACCAGAAGAGATTTTTTTAATCTGAGGGAACAAACCAGAATCTTAATTGATATTAATATAAAAATGGAATTTCCTGGGCTGATGGCACCTTATCTGTTATGTAAGTGTTTAGTATGTCTTGTTTTGCCACTATCATTTCCTCCATGGTTACATCACTGATTAAGAGTTAAAACGATTTACTTTGATTTAACCAATAGAAAATAATAGCCAACCTACTGGATGCTGAAATGAAGAAACTGACAAAGGAATAGTTGCCCCTCCCTCTAATCCATGTGATTAGTTTGTGCTTTGTGTGTGTGCCATGTGATGCTGCCTAATTCTGCACGTGTAATGTCTGGGGGCTAGATTACGGGGAGGGTGGGTTCTCTTGTCACGTATCGTCTTGATGTGTTCCTCACACTAATGGGACGATTCCCAGGGACCCTCTGGTGGTCTCGCAGCAGTGTGTGTGAGAACACCAAAATAAAGATTTGTGCATCTTTGGCCGGTCTGGTGTCCACTGTACTGTATGTGGGACTATGCAACAATACTGTCTGTATGGAAACACTGACCTGTCAGAGTACTTGTATTTCATAATGATGACAAAGCCTGAATAAAACTAGTGTTTGAATTGAGGTCATGTTTTAATTTCACGTTCTCATTTGGCTTACCAATTCCTCGGTCAATAGAGCGTTTAACTGTTCTCTTGCTGAGAAAATCAGTTAAACGCTCTAACTTTTTGGAACATTGTTCCCATAACAGTTGCCCTTACTTGGGTTTAATTTGTTGCCAATGGAAGTTCTACATAGGAATTTCAATTAATACTGTATGCAATTAGTCTTAATTGTATCACCCTAAAAATGAAAGGCACCTTTTATTTAACCTCTCTTGAACTAAGCCTGTTGTGCAAAGACAAAAACCTATCACGCGATTGCTCTGATCATATGGTACCGAGGTCATTTCCCAGTCCTCCCCAATATCTCTCTTCACGTCTCTCCACCCTCCCCCCCAAAAAAAAAACATGACCCTGAATGAAGCAGAAGGGAAGTGGCTCCATTATAGATTTGATTGGCTTTATTTAGAAGATTTGAAAACTAGCCAGCTGCTGATACTACAATTTCATAGATTTAACATTAAGTCTTGGCTTCATGCGGGAATATTTGCCTACAAGCTGCTCAATGTACCTGAGTCAGTATAATTTACACCTGTAGCCTTTTGTCTCAGGTGCCTAGGCGAGGAAACATAAGATCTCATTCATCTGAACTGAGGATCAGTATATTAGGCCACAGTGTTAAATATCTTCAGAACATCTCCAAACCCTTGTGATAGTCTGTGATGCTAGGCTAGTTAGCTCTATTCCATAGAGCACCTACAGCTGTGATGCTACCATGCTAGTTGTCAGCAGCCATGCCAGTGTCTCCTGCATACGTAGCGGGCGCAGCGGCGTTCCTGTGGGTGTTGATGTGGCTGGTCATGTCCCTGCGGTTGGCCACCGCGTGACCACACTGCACACACCTGTAGCGCCCCCTGGTGTGCTCCCAGAGGACACGCCTGCCGCCCGTCATGCCTGTTGGAAGTGACGGCACACATGTTGGTTAGAGGGGGCTGTGGGGGAAGGGGCTCCTCAGTGATTAAGGGGGGTTACCTGGGTTCTTTCTCCAGATGGCCACTGGGGGAGACCTGGGCAGCTGCCCCAGGGCCTCGGGGTCGACGGGGGGCTCCAGGCCTGCAGAGGGACTCTGCTGCGGGGAAGCCCCCTCAACCCCCTGCTGGTGGCCGGGGACGCCGTCCGGGGGAGGCGTTCCCCCCAGCTCCATGGGAGGGGTAGCGGTGGCGGGGGCTGCTTCAGGGGGTCCAGGCGGGGAAGCTGGGGCCTTGTGGTCGCCCTCCAGGGCCTCCCTGTCAGAGGTGGAGAACAGCGCTGACTCCACCGTCTTGAGTTTGCTGCGTGGCACCTTGGAGCAGGTGTGGAGGTGCGTGAGGAGGCCGCGGTAGGAGCGCAGCTTGGCCCGGCAGCTCTCACACCTGGGGAGGAGAACAAGCTAGCATCCACAGCCTTGGGACAGAAGGAGAACGGCAGGCTAACATCCAATAAGCTAACATCCATAGTATAGCCTCGGCCAGAGCGCCACAGGGCGGATGTGAGATACTCACAGGAAGAACAGGTTCGGCTTGTGGTGGTGCCGCTGATGCTCCATCAGCTTCTGCATGCTGGGGAAGGAGCCGCTGCAGCCAATAGCAGAACACAGCAGGAGCTTTCCTGCTCAGAGGAGGAGGAGCACTCATCATCAGTCACAAGAGGAGGGCTGCGGGTTAACAGCTGCTCCTCAATGCACATAACGCACGTCCCACCTGCGACGGATTCTGCCGGGATGTCGTGGTCCTTTATGTGGCTGTCCAGCTCCTTGGGGTCCCCGTACACACGTTTGCAGCCGTACAACGGGCACGTTAGCTTCCTATTCGCTAAAATGTAAAAGACATATTTGTTCCATGTTTATGGCTAGAGCTACTGGTAACGCTAGCTAGCTAGTGAGACATAACAGCGTCTCGTTGTATTTTACTTCTATGATTTAAATGTACAGTAGGCTATTAATACATTCCTAAAACCTGAACATTATCGCACCTTTACTTGTACTTTCAGGAGGCTGTAGGACTTCGGTTCCCGTTGACATATTTGTACAGAAGGTGTGTAAACAGGATCCCAAAACAAGGCGCACCTCAGATGTGTTACTGCTGCTTCTTCTAGTGTCTTTTTGACGGTTGGCAAACACCTTGTGTTGAATGAGCGCCCTCTTCTGGACTAGAGTAGACTGATCCCAACGTAGGGCTGTACTGTATCGTCTAGTAATATAATAATATAACAACAATATAACAACAATAATAATATGTAAAGACTGTAGCGTCTATGGTGTCTGAACATGATCACGTTACCTTGCGAAAAAAATGAATTATAAATATATCCTAACATGAATTGGTTGGTTTTATGTTAAACCAATTAGGGTTTTTATTTCCCTGGAAATCAACTTTAAATATTTTTTAAATGAAGTTAAAAACAATCTACCGTTTGTAGTTGACTGGAAAATAAAATAAATATAACAATCATAATAATACCAATTATTATACTATAAGAATAGTTTTACTGTATTATTGTTATTATTGTTATGATTATGATTATTACTATTATTATTATTATTATTATTATTATTATTATTATTAATAAATATAACAATCATAATAATACCAATTATAATACTATTATTTATAGTAATGTAATAGTTTTACTTTATTATTGTTATTATTGTTATGATTATGATTACTAGTATTATTATTAGTATTATTTTTGTATAAGTTTTATTTTTAATGCAAAGGTTTAGAAATAGCCTATTATTCAATTTGTGTGTGGGTCGGTGACTGTGTGTGTGTGTGGGTGTGTGCGTGCGTGCGTGTGTGTGTGTGTGTGCTGCACACTGCTCTGGGTGTGGGTTAAACTTGTTCTTGTATTGACGTTGACGACCTGTAGGGGGAAACACTTCTCCTAGGTTATAGTCTACTACCGCAAGATAAAACGAATAAGTGTATAGCATCAGGTGACGTGACGCCGCGCAAACTACAAAGACGGTAAAACACTTCATCTCTGGCTCTGCCAACACGGATTACCCTGTGCTAGCATGCATACCAGCCAGTCTAGTGTGAGACACGGATTACCCTGTGCTAGCATGCATACCAGCCAGTCTAGTGTGAGACACGGATTACCCTGTGCTAGCATGCATACCAGCCAGCCTAGTGTGAGACACGGATTACCCTGTGCT
>JAODUH010023781.1:0-19754 GCA_027564835.1 Typhlichthys subterraneus
AATAAACTTAAACAGCGAACACAAACTCAAAACAAAAGGCGTGCACAGTCACGTTACCTGACATGAACAGAAAACATATCCCAGCAGTCACCAGCCTATATGCGCTCACACCCACACGGCTGAAGGCAATCGGCTGATCGCACATGTGGGTGTGAGGCGCTGGGGATGAGGGACCGTCCTCCCCCGGCTGTACCACACCGGCGAGACCAAGGTAATGTTACATTGGTATGACAAAACCATATTTTCATTATTTTATCTATATGTACTGTTAACATTCTTTACTTCCTTTATAGTACTGTTTAGAGTGTTTTATTGAGTAGAATGTCCTACAGGTGAAAAAGAGTGTATATGGCACAATGGGATATTTTGTATGACCTAGTTTCATTCTTTATTCTTTTCTTTCAGTTGTATGTTGTTTGTCTGAGGTGTGTATTTATATGCATTTTATGTGTATTTTATAAATAAACCAATGTACTGTAAATATTTGTGACCGGTTGGTGATCGGTATGTTCCTGTCATACTGTACCAGCAGGAAGCAGGAAGGCAGTGAGGGACTTGACTGCCCCCCTGTGGTTGGATGCTTCGCAGTGGTAGGAGCCTTCATCTTCCTTAGACACATTCCTAACACACAGACAGACAGAAAGCACAATCTCACCTTGTGCACTTTCAAATAACAAAACATTCACTAAAGTAAAACAAGACACTAGCTTCTGTAATAATAGTACACGGAAATAGTTGACATTTTATTACGAAGGTTGTCAGATTTACTAACTGACTGATTCATTCATGTATTCATTCATTGATTAATTAAAGTACCTTTATTAAAAATTCTGAAATATTTGCTTCGCTTACACACAGTAAGACAATACGATCACAAATCAATAGTCGTTATTCTCTTTTCAATAGCAGACCTGAATACAAGCAGCTGTCCATTGTCCTGAATGCTGAATGAGGCAGAGCAGTTTGCTAGTGGGCAGCCATCTTTGAACCAGTGCACCATGGGAACAGGGAAGCCACGGACCACACAGTGCATGAAGGCTTCTGTTCCCATAGCAACGGTGATGTTGTCGGGACCCTGGGTGATCTGCAACTTTCTAGGAATTTCTGAAGAAGGGATGGGGTAACAGACTAGTTTTTAGTCATTACACATTATATGTGACATTAGAACATTATGAAAATACAGTGGCTTGACTCACCTAACACAGTTAGCTTAGCTGGAGTGCTCTCACTGCTAACATTCAGTAAACTGTTGTGAGTGACACAAACATACATTCCCCCATCTTCAAATGTCACGTTAGAGAGATGGAGAGTTCCGGAAGTCTTCTTTTGTTGCCCTCCTCCATACTGACCCTGAACAACCACAAAGCACATACACTACCATTTTGTAGAGATCATTATGAGTTATGTATTGATTCCACACAAGAAAAACATACTATGGTAGCATGGGATTATGGTTTCACCAGGCCAACTACTGGCTTTGCTATAAGCAAAACATTTCACATTGCCAGGTGACATCAGTATGATATTTTCTAAAGATTGTATTTGCCTTATTGTTACTGGTGTAGTACACATTTGCAGGTGAACCAAATCAAAGGTCAGACTACAGTATGGAAATCTCACCTGATTTCACCTTACCTGAATGTGTCTACCTGTTGTGGCCAGGATCCCATCCTTCAGCCAGGTAATGTGTGCAGCAGGTGAGCTGTCCCCTGACACACACTGGAAGAAAACCCCGTCTCCCTCTTTGACAGTCTGGGACTGGGGACTGAAGAATATAGTACCCAAACCTAAAACACACAAATTATTTATTCATTTACTTTTTACATTATTTCTTAAATGTTTAGACAACTGTATTGAAATAATCACTTCTGGGTAAATGTTGCTTTACCAAATTGAATATTCCATAGGATATACAGTACCGTAGGTCTGTACATAATTGTTTTGCATGTTTGAGTATGAGCAGAAGAACAAGGGAAGAAGTCACAAACCCGCTTTTCCAACTCGGACAGTGGTGCTGATGTGGTCAGAATCAGCCCCCCCCACGCTGCATTTATATGTGCCTAGGTGGCGCTCTGTCAGCCGGGGAAAGAACAGAGAGCCGTCTGACAACTGGTGGACGCTGGTGTCTAGGGCAACACTTTGCTCTGCGCTAGCTCTTGCCCACTGCACCAACAGTGCCCTCTGCTGGCCAGTGCCGTACGCTGTACAGCGCAGAGTCAAGGGTGATCCCAGAGTACCAACCACATCCTCCGGGCGAGTGGAGAACACTGCACGAGTGGGCCACAAAACATTTATATATTCAGCCATTAATCTATGACAACGTTTCTCCATATTCATTTGGAGATTGGTGAAGATTTGGACATTTACATGTAGGCTATGTCAGTCCGCTAATATTGGCTCAATAATCAACATGTATGCCTAGTCAACTTTGTGCTTGGAACACAGAAGAATATTTTCTTGATTCAACTTTTCCATTTCCCATATTAGTTCATATTATGCTATGTGAAAACAGAATAGTATAGTTTTAACCTTAAGCTAAATTATTTTACTAACGGATAAATGTTAGATTTTTACTGAGCAAGTGATCTACAGTAGGCCTACCAGCTTTAATCAAACAAAATCTTATTTCAAAGCTAGGACATGAAGCTTCTGGTTGCTAGGTTACTGATTAAGCTGCGCTAGTTTTTAAGCCCTTTGTCATATTATACATGAGTTGATTAGCATGATCTCAATAGCAACAGGAACAATATATTCACACAAGTATCATTACTAATCATGGGAATAGCACCATATGCGGTTGGGCTTTGCTTGCAAAGTATATACCTATAGTACTGTTTCAGAGAAGCATACTTATGTGTCTGCAAGGCAAATGACCATTGCTTAGAAGTAGGCCTAGGCTGTTGCTGGGCCAGTCTTGTGGGGCGAGACTTTCCAAGGTGAATGGAAAGAGCCTTTATTGCTTGCAATTGTATAAAATGCATGAGAACCTCTACAGTATTAGACAATTTGGCTGTTGGGCAACATTCCAGGCGATATTTGAAATTCCCAACACAAATGGTAGAATGTCAAGGAGGAAGCTAGAGTAAAATTTCAGTCAGGCTACAGGTATCTCAAAGTATTTATTTGTTGCTGTTTTTTGAATAATTTGTATTTTCAAATGTTAAGGCAGAATTCATATGACTCAATAATCACTCAATAATCAACTAATCAATTAATTATTCAACCAACAAATCAAAAAGAAATGAAGGAATCAATAAAGAAATGTGCAAATCAGTGATTAAATAGACAATTCCATAGACCATGTTAATTTAGTGGTCTATGTTATTGTCTATTTAATCACTGATTTTGTAATCAAAAAGTAAATCAATACATTCAATCCCATAGGATTAAACCATTGTGCCATTCAATCCGAGTGTGTCTCACACACGTTAAATACAGGTACAAGAAGAATGAATGACGTTGATACTGATACCACAAGTGTTTACATATACATTAGCAATTAGCTGCTATTAAATACTATGTTATAAGTGTTCTATGCTATACATTTCTTACTTTTGGTCAAGTCAAGGGTTAAAGCCCAGGTATCCATCTGCTTTACCCCTTCCTCACCCAAATGAGATAGTGCTGGCCGGCTGGACAACCAGGACGAGCAGGAAAGAGACAGAAGCCAGAGGTGGAGAGGCCAGATGTAGCCAACCACAGCCATATTTACTGCAGAGCTCTGTCCTTGGAGTCAGGATACCACCAGACTCCTACAGCCATTGCAGGAAGGTCTGTGTACACACAGACATGCTTATAGGAGGTTTGTTCACATCTGATGCGTTTTAAATCAAGACCAACTGTAGCCAAACAGAGGTTCATTATATTAAAGGTGTTCTATACCAGCAGCAAACAACGATTGTCTATGTAAAGATATAGTGGAGTTATTGTGTCCTGAGCAGAGAACGACATCAAACTCCCTCTGTGTGTGTTGTAATTTGTAAATCAAGCTCCTCTGTTCTTTGTTTTCATATCCGGGTTGGCCACGTGTGCATGTTAGTGTGTGTGTGTGTGTGTGTGTGTGTGGCTCACAAAGCATTTGTTTTGGTTTGAGATGCTGGTGCGTTTAGTGGGACATCTAGTGGTAGAAAGTGATATAGATACACTGATAAAAAATACACTAGTTGATTGTTATAATGCGCCCGCAACGCTCTCGCCATTCAATCTCCTTGTACTGTACAGTAACTGTTGTTGAACACAACTGTCAGGGGGAGGGTAGATATGATATGTGAGCCACGCTATTCTAATCAGTATAGGGTTGCAAAGGTCATTCCACACAAACTGAAGAGTGTAGCTTTAAATGTTTTCAATAGGCATGTATCCAATGTGCTTGTTTCTTCCTATATTTCTGTTCTCCCTCCCCTTCCCTCTCTCATTCCTATTGGCTGTGCTCCTCAGACAGCAGCAGTGGCAGCACAGCTTTGTGCTCTGTACTGCTGTGAATGGAGATAGCCACTTTATAGCCAAAGCTCTCCACTCAATGAAAGTGACATGAAAAGAGCCTGCAGAGCTTTGTACTGTGAAGATCAGTTAACGCTCCCTAGAGCCAGCGCTAGCCACCTGACCGTATAGGCTTTCATGATCCTCAATATAGCCATGTAAAGGCCAATCAGTCCGAGTGTGACACATTTTTTGCTTATGTGAACTCCACATTTCCAAAGGTACAAGACAGCCCCCCCCCCCCCTCCCCCCACAGAACTGAAAGGAAACTGAAGGAAATGTGCCAGGTTATTGTTTTGATCTCAAGTAGCACATTGATCTGAGAAAAATTATGATGAAAGGGTGAACTAAAATTCAATGTGAGCTAATATCACAAATGGTGCTCTTAGATATGCTGAAAGGCATACAGTATATGGATGTGTGATTTGCTTTCACCTCAGATTAATAAATACATTTAGACAATACAATTGCATTTCATTTTAAGTTTTAAAAATAAGAAAGGCTTAAAGAAATAGTAGCAGTAGTGGTCAAAATACATAGTCAACTAATTGTTGCTGTATATGGTACATATACTATTACTGTAGTAGTAGTAGTAGCTCATTAAATCTAGTAATTTTTAAACGTAAATGTTGAATTAAAAGTATTAAAAATGGATTATTATGTCATATGTTTAAATGTTCTATTTCTATAACATAACCAAACATGCAACATATTAAAAAGGAATAGCCAATGATGAATACATTTTGAGGCAATACAACAATGACACATAATCATCTAACGTAGTGGTTATAAGCAGGACAATACAAGTGTATTTGCAAGAAAGTTTGGTTGGCAAGATTCATTTCTAGTGATGCTACTTACAGGAGATGGATTCAGGGGTCTTCACGACACGCTGCAATAAGCCCATGTGTGTGTGGTCATTAGCTCAGGCTGTAGCCTGCTAAACGCCTATTCTGCCAGTGCATATGCTTATCATTCAGCTGGGGGCGTGCACACACACACACACACGCACATTGATGCATAAACTCAAACACAACACATACATGAATATACTGTATAATACACACAAGAGCAGTGCATTTAATTCAACCATATTGTAGGTGTATAGGTTAAGTTACAGACAATGGTTGTCCCTAGCAATTAATTATTTAGTAAAATGCCATTTACAAAAATATTTGTACTTCATTACATATTACTGTACTGTCAATTTGAACATTGTTCATCCTTCTAAAATGAGGGGGGTGTATCTGTATGTTTGAAGCAGGGGCATTGCAGGAGCAGAGAAAGGTTTCCAAATTTTTGAGTTCAAGACAGCAATGAAGCATACAAATGCATTTGGACATATAGATACTTTCATCAGATGTAAGAAGCATTAAGTTTGTGGTCCACTTTAACTGCCATAAACCATTGCACATTTGTATTGCATTAAGTTAGCAATTACGTTTTCTTCTCAGCCATGCTTAAAGTTTCTGTCCTTTAGGCTATGTTATTTGCATATTCCTTGAAGTTGTTCAATGAGTCCATCATTTTCTGAAGTTCTGAGTCATACTGTAGGTGACATGACATCACAGCTTGGGGAATGTTTTCCTGACCAGAGGATTTTGTGGTGGGTGATGTGTTTAATACCTACTGTGTACTCTGATCTCACATGTTTTCTTTTGCATAGTCCTTTGACTTCTTAAACCTAATACACCTCTATATGTGAAATTACCCCTGTGATTGAAACGTTGAGGTTTTGTGTTACATAAATGTAATTTTGTTTTGAAACAACATATTATCTGTCTATTTCCATACCTTAAATATTATATCTTATTTTTCAGCACTCATCTGCATTTTAGCTACCTATTGTTTAAAATGAATTTAAATAAAATGTATTTGAATCATAGTCAATTTATAGTGCCTACTTAATATTCAAGCTATACACTGATTTAGTGGCAGATTGCAGTAATAGGCATTTGAATGTGGAATCACCCTGGTACTACCTGGTGGGTTCCATGGTTAGCTTGCACTCTAGTGTCCAACTCATGCACAGCACAGGATATTGTGATGCAAATTGGACTTATTTATGGGAGGTATTTGTTGGCGGATGTCTAGTTGCATATATATCTCTCTCTCTCTCTCTCTCTCTCTCTCTCTCTCTCTCACACAATAGTCACAATCCACAAAAGAAACATGTATGTAACTGGTTGATTGCCCCGTCGTCTACTCGTCCTATTCAAGTCGTGGTTGCTCCAGGGCTGCTACAAAAGCTAGGGAACACAGGTCAGGCAGGGGTCATCCGGGGGCAATATGTAAATCCATTTTAAAATCCAATACACTGATCTATCTCCTACTCACTAGTAGCCTCTTGCCTCCATGCTTGCTCTGTCTCGACTGCTGCTCTGCAGGTGTTCTTTATCCCTGTTTGACTGCCACAGCTGGGGGATCTCTATTGCTCACTCTGGTTATATATACCATGTATATATACAGTACATAATATATATATACTGCATATATATACTGTATGCATGTAACACTGCACAATGCAAACTGGACGCTACCATTACAGTGTGTGGAATATACAAAGTGATATGCAATGCAATCTGCACTACACTTTTCTAGGCACCAGGGCAAAACAGAAAAACCTAAATATTTCATTAACCAAAGTAAACTATTGTATTTTTTTTATTCAATTAAGGAAAAACTGGTTGTGTGGTTGAGCAGCGCAATGTTTGACTACTTATTTTCAATAACGCATTACTACTCTGACGGCCTGCTTAGATGTCCTCCCACTAAGTCAGTATAACTCAAGCTGCAGTGATGTCCTGTCTAGACTACTGCAACTGTGTTGAACAGACTTCCAGCCGCCAGATCCTTATAGCATGTTCAAAATGCCACAGCACCTCTGGTAGACAGCCCAAGTTCTCCCGTGTAACCCCTGTCTTCTGAGACCTTCACTGGCTCCCCATCAAGACAGTGTTGTTGGCCTATTAGCAGTTAAGGAAACTGCTCCACCTCCAAGTAATGATCAGGGCCCAAACCAGAGCACTTTGAACTAGCACTACTGGTTGGCTGCCACAGTTATTAATAAGACCCACCTATTCAGAATCCACCTTGGTACCTTGGCCACTGATCTTTCAACCGCAAAACACCACAAACCACTAACTAACTGAAACGCTCAAAGAGTATCCTTAATTTCCTGCTTCTCCCTTTTGTATTATATGCCCAGCTCTGTTAAGTCAGCTCTTGAAAGATTAATCATTTAGTTGGTATTAAGGATATTATCATATATTTTGAGGATTGAATGATAGTTAATGTCCTGTATGTATAGCTAATGTAGGTTAGCTGTCATTATTTGCTTACAATAACTGGTTTGTCAATAACCTATTTGTTATTGACAAATGTACTTATTTTAAGTTGCTTCAACGTGTTCCCCATAAAAATCTATATTGAAAACCTCGCAGCTAGTGCGTGTTGCCTGTTATTGGTGACTGGGGAAATGAAATAGAACAATTGATCTTAAATAGTGGCCTTTAATTGATTGGAACCATTTCCATTTGACTTGTGTCTGATTTGGGAACAGTGGCAGGTTTGATGGTTCTGCTCCCACCCACACATGACAAGCTGTGCTACAGCCAAGACTGTCGTCCAGCTTTCTCCTGTTACTGTACCATGGGCTACTGGGGAGAGGATCTTGTCCTTATAATGCAGGTCATGGCTGCTGTCACATGTGCCTATGAGCTCCAGGACACCATATACACACTGAAGGAGGAGAATCTCCGCCTGCAGCACCGCTTGGAACACCTAACGCACGCACTGTGAGACATGAAACACCTGCTGCTGGACCATGCCAGAGGTATGGTCTATGGACGCTGTAGTTTACTGAACACCAGGACTATTACAGTAGAATATTTCCCTCTCTGTAACGTATTCATTTAGCAGGGACACACAGGTTTTTCCATTGATCTAATGCTCTAATGCCTGCTATGCATGCATTTTGTGTGGGCTGGTCAGCTTCTGGAGGCCATGGCAGCCACCCCCAGCATGCCTGGAGAGAGTGGACACAGCACGGTAGGATCCAGCAGTGTCACCCTGCTCCAACACACCTGATTCACATGAATAGGTCGTCATCTAGCTCTGCAGAAGCCTGGTAACGACCCATTCATTGGAGTCAGGTGTGTTGGAGCAGGGAGACATCTACAAAATGCAGGACAGGGGGTCTCCTGGACCAGGGTTGAGACTCAGGAGAGGTTCTACAATAGGCTGTCACCACGCAGAATGACTCCTCACATAGCAGCCTTGTGTTTTACAGGCATAAGTGGTGATACCCAGCACCTGCTACAGCAGGCCTTGTGCAGTCCCCCAGACCTCCAAGGAGCAGATGAGCACCTCTCCTCTCCGCCTCTTCATTATTGTGCTCCTCTCACCTCTAGTCTGTTTGAACCCTGTGGCTTCTGATGCGGCATCTGATGCAGCCTATAATCCGCCATAGATTAATTATTGTTTTGCAAATATCTACACTGTATTTCCTACTGGTGTGAATAGTTTATACAACAGAATAGTATTTTAAACTTTGGGGTGGTGTGTTCATTATACCAGTTATGTTGTTACGAGCGTGAGTTAGAATAAAATAGGCCTACTTTTGTAGGGGTTTGAGTAATTACTGAGAGTCCATTCCTAAACAAAACAACATCTTTCAAGTGAAATAATATAAATAACTTATGTGATTTGTTTATGTTAGAACATTAAATAAAACATGTACTGTATAATTGTCTTTCTGTATTTAATTTTTTTGTCATAGTTAATTATAAACGCTGTTGACAACTGCTGCCTTTGTCATGAATCAGTGGAAGAGATGACTAATGACAGTGCCCTAACCCTTTAAATGACTCACAGTAGCCTATGCTGCTTGCTGATACTGTGTGTTTTAACAAGGAGGTTGAATGATTTGATTGCTACCACTTACACCACCTACATGCTTAGACAGGAGGGGGATGACACTTGTCTCCTCCATATTTACTTTCCCATGAGTGCATGACACATATTTATTATTTATTTACATTGTTAAAATGTAATAGTATAAATATACTGTAAATGTAAAAATTCTAACATGATTAGAAAATGAATATACTTATAAATGTAAAAATGCATAATACAATGTATGAATAGTAAAAATCAGAGAAACTGCTGCAGTGGTCTCTTAATTTCTGCTCTTGTATATCTTCAGATATGATGGTGACTGAAAACAAGGTCATGCAATATGAGGTAAGATAAGATTAACTTAATTTAACTTAACAAGATACGATATTGAAAGAAACAAAATGCAAAATTACAATAATAAGGTCTTAATAATGCAAATGTATTTGTGTATATATTAATACTGTAGTGACAAATACCATACATTGAATCACTACTTGACATATTGAACGTCTCATCAAAATCAAAATAAAACGTAACTAAAACTAGTCAAGACCTCGCTACAAATTGAATAAAATCCTCCTCCTCATTTTGTCAGTTTATGTGTTTGAAGTTTCTAAATCAACATTGTTACATTTTGTCCACTAAATCAGTCTTTGTCCTTTTAATTAAAATGACCCTCCCTGCATATATTATAATTCAGACCATTTGTACTTTCATTTCCATTTGATTATGCTGATTGGTTTGGAGAAATAGGTGAATTTACATTTGCAAAGACTTCATCTGACCAGGTATATACGTGCTGCTGGCTGAGCCTTTGAAGGTGTTCAACAGAAGAAGCCATTGCAGGCACACATGTGGACATAGCAGTGTACTCACATGCATTCTTTCTTCTACCAATCTGAAAGAACAGATCATGTGGTCAAGTATAACAAGTGATAAGGATATAGCAAAGTGACATTACCCTGACACTATTGATCTGCCCCATATTTCAACACCATGCTTAAAGTAGGTCTCAATAATAGACATTTCAAAATGATTTGGGATAGGAGTTAACTAAATGCTTGTTCTTTACTGATGCATTGGCTGGCATTACCCTCATTAACCTACATTTAGAGGCGAACATATTCCTCTTACATTAGCTAATCTATTCCAGTATGGCGCAGGTTCTGATTACGGAATAGCTTTTCATTATTCAACTATTCATTTGTTTGTTATTTAGGAACGTGCTTTAAGCGCTTTTAAAAAGCACATACACAAAATAAAAATGCATAGCTTTTATATGGATTTTTTAGTCAATGCTAATGATCAACCACTGTGATAGGCTTGGGAAAAAATACATGTAGCATTCAAATACATAACAATGTCAGTGGAAGACCGTACCAGACATTATAGAAAATAATGTACAGTATTTTATGTGTGCAGGTTGGATATCGACAGTACCTGAAAAACAGAACAGAAGATATTTTAGAAACCTCAACCTTATGGTTGAGGTTTCTAAAATGTTTCCATACAGAAAATGTTTCCATACAGTGAGTATGGAAACACTGTATCTTTGTTTCCATACTCACTTCATTCAGGCAGTAATGTTATGTTTATTAGTGACCGATTGTTTCATTGCTATATTTACAGACGGCACATTAATTCTTGAATATGAATATAGTATATCATATTTTTATTTCAACCCTGTGAACTCAAAGCAACCAACACGTCATTCTCAGGTCAGAGATAACGTTATTTATAAAACCTCTGGAAATTTCCGGAAGTGCGAACTGGTGTTATCATAGACCATACCATGCATAAACATGGCTCACAGGGAACACAGTAAAATTAGGAAAAAACTATGTTTATCCTCACATCCACTTTCTACACATATTAGAAAAGAAACTAGGAAATATTAAAATATTAGGTTTAATAGGAAATAAGACTTGATGACCATTCAGATACAAGTGCTGATTGACAAAGGGCTGTGTGAAGAAAATTAAAATAAGCAGTTGCAATACAAAGCCTAGCCTTGCTTATGACCTGTATGGGAGATTGCCACTGGGTGGTTGTGAAACGTCCCCAGGGAGAATGAAATGATGCCATGATGAAAGAATCGGCTTTGGGATTGAATCTAGTGAATATGTGAAAGGGAAATTGAGGAGAACACTGCAGAAATGTTCACCCTGTTAATTAGCCTTTGTCAGATTATAAATTATGTCATTTTATTTATTATGCTTTTCATATTGTTCTATTTACTTAATATGACATATGTACATGTGCAAGCCACACCCCACTTCTAAATCTACCTAACTGTTATTACTACTCATTTCCTGGCCAATAGAGGGCGATGTATAAACATTATATCAGACATAAGGTGTTAACGCAAGAAAGAGGCCGGAAGTGGAAAGGTAACTAGCTAGGGAGTGGGGCTACAGGTCGGATTGTCATTCTCAGGGGCCTTGTTTAGCGGTGGGAATGTTTTTATACCACGTCCGTGGTTGAATTGTATCTTCGATTGATCATTGCATTTTATTAATACAACTTCTATTAATTCTAGCCTACATGTGGGTGTCCTCATTCCTGCCGGCAAAATTTGATCACGACACCTTTATCCTCTTCATCCCAATTCTCCCCAGGGGCGGCCAAGCACCACCCCCCCAACTCATCGAGTGAAGCTTATTTGTTCAAATACATGTGTGGTTGCTATTATTATACACAACTGAATTGCAAAGACTCTCGGCTATCAATATTATCTAACAAGCAGTGTCCAAATTAAACTTTTTCAAATTCAACCCGATTAAAACCCATATTGCATATTTGCGTGTGCAAATATGGCTTGTGCACGTTGACGTGCTCGTAAATAGCACTCTTTTTTATGTCAATATCGTAAAGAACGCACTCACGTTATTCTAGCCATCTCTGCTTCCAAATAGCAGCACGACTGGCAAAATATTTTGTAAAGATCGCAACATGAATTGGTTTTTTTTAAATAGAAATAACAAACTTCCCCTTACCTGTGATGAGTTAGTTGAGAAATCATGCCTTGGATCGACCCAAACATCTCTTAAAAACGATATTCCATAAACAGTAGCATTCTAAGAACCGTAGTTCTAAGGCTGTAGTTCTATGAGAAGTTATTGGCATCTTACATACATATATACAGTCTGCGAAAGACTACACTGAATCTAAAACTAGACTTCCCTTCTTCCCGGGATCCAAAGGAATATTATAAGGGGTCACATGTCAAATTTGGCCAATCACAGCTCGAGCTATTCAGCGACCATTACTAGTTACGTCATCATTCGCCCCAAAGTTCGGCTGGAATGGAATTTCTGAATGAGGGAGAATAAAACCTTTGCCCTCAGACTGTAGATTAGTACATATATTAATAAAATAATAGATATATAAGCACATATATGTATATTTCTGAACTTGTATATACATTTATAACTACCACACACATTTCAAAATTTCATAATAAAACGCTCCCCCACACAAAAAGCAGATATGCTACAAGGCACACCACAACCCAGTAGACAACAGTTTGTTGCCATAGCATCCTTGGATAGCTTATTGGAGAGTGAGTTTTATGTAATTCATGGCTACAGCACAACTGGCTTGCTTCTATTAAGGCCATTGCACACTACACGGAGCGTATCCGCTTTGTATTCGCTCTCATGTTAATCATGAGTATTTGCACACTGCAATCGAGGCCAACGCTGAGCCTGGGAACTGGTGCTTTTTTTCTATCTCACCTCGTGTTTTTGAAGCACTTTTACATAGCAGACAATGGAAACACTACAAATATGAATTTGTTTAATTTGTTCCATAGCCCCATCCCCATGCCCACCATTTCCTCTATCAGACATTTGTTTAACATCCTAAATTGACTTTGTTGCTCACCTGAATTGTCATAATATGTTAATATACTTGTGATTATACATTTTACTGACCTACAGCAAGCATTATATCATGTTTATACTGCACGGTCAGTGAAGTGCAACGAGTATCATGACCAACTAACATATAGTGCTTGTGGGCTAAAATCCACTGGCAGTCCGTAGGCAGTGTGCAAAGCCTAGCGGAGAATGCTTCGCTGCACTCCGAGCACTCCGGATCAGCTCGGAGTGCAGTGTAGCTGTAAAACTGGCTTTACACATGGTCTAGTTTAACAACTCTTGTCAACATGCCTACATGATCACTGGTCAACAACACACGCCATTAGACTAAATACATCCTCAATGATTAGAAGGGAATGTCATATTTTTTTGCTTTTCTGAAGCCAAATAAGTGATAAAAGTAGAGATACCAGCATAAACACAAAGAAAACGGAAACTAAAATAGAGAGAATGCAGTAGCTCTCTACCTCTCTAGTGTTTTTTTTGGTTTGGGCATTCCTGTTTATGTGATTATGTGATTCAGATCGATGTGAGAGATATCCCAAATCACTAAACAACTGTCTAGCTATAGGAAGTCATTCCGAATGTAATCTTTCCGTCCCTGTCCCCGGGGAGGGTGGGATGTGCATGTGTCCGTGAATCATGTGCCTGCATGTCAAGGCCTTGCACATCAAGTTTGTACGTCCTGAATTCCCCCCCTTCACCCCGCATGGCCCAGGGAGGTGGGATCTACTATTTCATATCTGTGCCCCAAGTGCCTAACCTGACATGCCAGATGGATTGTTAGTCCATCTGAAAATGAAAATGTTTGTAAAGGGCGGGTATTTTTAAAAATACTTGGCAGTTGATTGGATGAACCACCTGGTCGTTTTCACTGTCGGCAAACCTAAACCACGCCCTTATATCTATAAACACGATGCTGATTGGAAAGTTAAGCTGCTACTCGGACACATTCAAAATGATTCCGAGGCATTCCAGACTGATTCTCAAAGCGAAATTAAACTGAAGCTTGCGAGATCAGGGCCCTATTTCAGCAAGTTTAGTGAAAACTCTGAGTTTGTTAACCTTGAAATGATGGAAACTCTGAGTTGTCTGTTTCAGAAAGATAATTCAGAGAAAGTTACCATGGTAACTGACTCTGTGAACTAGCAGCAGGCTCGCTAGCAGGTTTTGTTCAACAAACCCTGAGTTTCTCTCCTCCTTTCCACTGATCTTGAAGCAGCTGTCAGTCTTTTTCTCAATGTGGAAGCCAAATGAATTCCCATTAACATCCAGAAACGATCTTGAGACCTCGATTAGATAGGCTACAACAGCTGATTCTCTCTGATATTTCAGAACTATTATTTGAGAAATGTGTTATTATATCCTTTGGAATATCTCTCAATAGCTGGGTTTACACAGACACTTTTTTTGTTTCTGAATTGATTCCCAGATCATAATCGAATGTTACTGATTCTTTCGTCACATTTATCTTAACATTATCCACCTTCTATGTAGTCTATTCTACTACAGGTTAAAGCTACTAAATGTATGGGCTGGAGTTTTGGCTGAAGCAGTATCTCTGTGACCAGGGTTTAAATCCAGCAGGTGGTAATTTACTAATCTGTTCTAATATCTCTTTCCAATTCATGTATTTTCTCTCTCTCTACCAGTTCTGTCCAATAGGCAACAGAGTGGCCCAGTGTATAGCACTGTCTTCACAGTAAGAAGGTCCCGGTTTCAAACCCCAGTCGTCCCGGCCTTTCTGTGTGGAGTTTGCATGTTCATCCCGTGTCTGTGGGGGTTTCCGCTGGGTGCTCTCGGTGCTCTCGGTTTCATCCACATCCAAAAAACGTCAGGTTCACCCTCTCCACTCAGTGCTACTGACCAGACACTGGCTCCTATCTGGAGTTGGTCCCTGGGCGCTGCACAGTGGCTGCCCTCTGCTCCCTTGAGGGATGGGTTAAATGCAGAGAAGATATTTTGCTACATGTATGTGACAATAAAAAACACATTTACAACAGAGAAAAAAAACTGCTGAATGTTTAATAGCTTTTTTCTGAAAATGTTCTCATTCTCACCAGGGAGATCACTGTTGTTTGATAGAACATATTTTCATCATAGGCTATTTCTAACAGGAAGTAGGATAAAATCTCACAATAGGCTAGTTATTTTTGGTCATGGTTGGCTAAAATCTGTCTTATAGGCCTAGGCCTACTGTAGTTTGTGTTACACATACTTGACATCTCACTGACTATTCTCACAGTATAAAATAATTAGGCCTATCCACTCTGTTCCCATCATCCAACACAACAAAATAAGACACATAATGGCTTAACTATGCACTCAATACAGCATGTAGAGAACACAAACTGATAAACCATACAATTAAAAGAAGCATTTGTTAAAAATTTACTGAAATGGTGCCTTGTTAATAAAATAATTATTGTACCCTAATACATATATTAACTAACTTTGGCAAATACAAAAATCTACAACTTTAATTATACTCAAATGACACTAAAGAAAGGGCACTCTAGGGACGGGGGTGTGGCTTAGTGCAGTCACTACTTTTTAGTAGGAGTGTAACGGTTCTGAAACTGAAACATCTGTCCACGGTTTCATGTCGCTGTTCCGGATTACAGAACCGCAGTCCGCACAAAAACACACAGACCCAACCTGCTACTGCAGATGCAGCCTGCTGAGCTCTCATATAGCCTACGTTGCTACTGTAATTAAACTACAATTTTCATTTCACATTGTTGGAATCTGGGTGGTTCTCTTACACCAGTTCCAGCGTGTTCTTTTATGGAGTTGAAGTAGGAGGAAACAATGTGTCTAAATTTTACAAAATCAGCTTTAATAATAATAGTAGATCAAAGATAAATTAACAGAGCTCTGGACCACTTCTTTCCCTGACCAACAACATGCAATATCAGCAGTTCATGAAGTCTGGCCCTGACTGTCCAACGGCCCATTGATAATATTCTAGACAGTGTTTTCCCAATCTGATCTTCATTGAGTGTTATTGGATCTCTCTCCCAATCCTTGAGGCCCACGCCTGTTTCTCCTCCTGCTGGGCGTCGTTGCTAGGGAAGATGTCTGTGAACACACTCTTCACGCCTCCACATCATGACTATCTCCTGTTTACTGGTAGTTTGTAAGACAGAGTGCTGTCCCTATCTGTTTCCCTACTCCCTGCTGACTCAACCTTGTTACGCATAAAACAGTCTAATTCCTACAATAGTGTGGCACACAAATAAGCTTCTGTAAGGATATCTAAACTGTTGAGCATAATCTTTAGTCATCCTTAGTTGCCAAACAGAGCCGACGTCACAGAGACCAAACGTTCCACACGCTTGACCTTGAGAGATAGCTGGCTCCACTAGTTTCTCCTGTCCTGTTTACTTTTAAGCAATAACATAGCACCTTCTTAAGACCTTATAAGATCTAATATATATCTAAAATAATTTTATATATAAATATATACCTATCTGACCACAATTTTCTACAACATTTAGCTCAAAACTAGATTAGAACCACTGAGCGTTTTTATAGTTAGGGTTACACTATACAAAGCGATTTATATAATGCATGTGTTCTCATTCATGGAATTACCCCCCGTCACTACAATGTCAGATTATGTCAACGAGTCTATTGCCTTCACTTCTTTACTCAAACAAAACAATGCGGAATAATATCACACTTTATTTAGAAACATCAATGCGTTTGTGTCATTTTGCTGAGAAATTACAAGACGCGCAGCGCACACACACAAAAATACTGTGTCGTCTTCGTGGGTGGGTTAGGCATGACGCAGCCTTTATTGTGGGTGTCTATTTCACGAAACCTATCTGACCTGTGTCAATAAAATATCCATGATGTCCGCCAAGGTATGAGAACTGTCCAAAACTTTACAAGTTATTTTTAATTCAGTCTCTGGCCGCTGTCTGTTTTGCCATCATGTGGTTCCAAACTGTTAGTTTGTCTGCTTGCATTTTGTAACGTGTAGCAATGAAGCTACAGTGTTCTTCTTAGTAAATTCCAAATTGTTGATTTTTAAAAAGGTGTCTATTTTAAAAATGAATATAGCAGCAAACAATGACTATTTTCTATGTTAACGATATAGTGGAATATTGTCTTTAGCAGGGTGTAACGTAATCCCATCTCATCTTTTTGTTGTTTACCTAGTGCTGGCGCTACAGCATAGCGCACATGTGTGGGCGGCAACAAGAACAGTGTTCAGTGTTCTTGGCTCAGAAGCTGGTACTAGTGTGCAATCTAGATGCAGAAAGTATAGAAAAAAATAAGAATATTGTACATAATGTTAACAAGGCCAGAAAAAAATCCTAGATTATACCGCTAAAAGGAAAAAAAAGATTTAAAACCCCGATATGAACCAAACCGTTGCTAAAAACCGAGATATGAACCGAACCATGGATTTGGTGAACTGTTACACCCCTACTTTTTAGACATGGTTTTGAGAGAGAGATGTTTGCTTGCTCCAAATGTATAGGTGTCCTACGTAACTTTACACAGGCTGAAAACAGCAATTTCTGCTATTTAGCATGTTAAACTTTATTTTTTTTCTTGGCAGTTGCCATAGTGCAGCATAGTATCGAAGCTCCATTGATAATAGTTTTTTATAATTGTCATGCATGCGCTTAACTCACAGTTAACATACTCTGAGTTGACTAAACCAACTCAGATCAGCTGTTCTGAAACTAAAAACTGAGTTTTCCATCTCAGAGTTGGCCAACTCAGAGTTCAGGCTTAGTTTCAGTGTGTTAAACCTGCTAGCTGAAATAGAGCCCAGGATGGTCTCGCAAGGCTACCAAGTGCATTCATTAATATTGTGAACCGCTAATTTAGATGGATAATTATTGCAGGAAAGGAAAATAGAAAACTGTGTTTTGAAGGAGTTTGTGAAAACACTTCGCTCTAACCTCAATAGCCACTATATTCAGTTGATGAACGGAAATGAGTTAGGGTTCAATTGGTCCAGGTACAATGTTGGAGATCACACTGTACACACAAATTTATTAAAACAAAGCATACAAAATGTACCAGTAGTATATTTACATTTTTCTACAGAGTAAAGTACAGTATTAAAAATTATATTATAAGCAAAAAATATCAACAACGCCACAAAAATGTGTTTTGTACATGTTATCTAGTTAAAAGTGTGTTTCTTTTTGAAGTCATAGTAAAATTAATAGGACATTGTCAGCTACTGTAACTACTTTTACACATCGTCTTCTTGCATGTCCTACAACCAACCACTACTTGTTCAGCTGACTTTCAGTAGTCTCATGATTGTATGGCACGCTAGTTTTGTTCAAGTGGTATAGCGGCTGTGTATACAGTCAAGCACTTTTTCAGCTGGTCCCAAAGTGGCACTATCTATGTGCTGTATATTGGAGTCCTCCATCTCTTGACCATTGGAGTACAGGGTTCTGTTGAGGTTTCCTGGACCATCTCGTGCCAGTGGGTGCTACTGCAACACGGGACATCCATGACGACCAAATCACAGCCACTATTTGACTTGTTTACCACTAACACCAACATACATGCTATGTGTACACACTAGTCCCTCTCAGCCTGCTGCATGTTGCTGTGGTCAGCACCAGGAGAAGGTCCTGCCCACCATGTCAAAGAACAGCCTGTTGGGCTTCCTCAAGTAGAGGCAGAGCTTGTGGAAGGCTTGGCTGCTGATTGGCGCATGGGGGCGGCCTTTGGAGGCATCCAGGCATTTGTCGTGGCCAGCCGCCAGCAGGCAGTAGAAGCCCTTTGTGCTGTTGTAATAGAAGTTGTCAGGGCTTATCCTGGGAGGCAGCTCCAGAAACCTCTCCACCTTCTGCAGCTCAGGGAAGGGGTCCTGGATTAGGGCGTCCCCGTCCACCACGTATATCTGCTTCCTGGGGAAGACCTCCAGCCAGCGGCCCAGGTGCTGGTAGTACAGGCTCCTCTGCAGGGCCTTGTACGAAGGGTTGATGTCTCCCTGATGGAGCAGGAGCTCCTCCAGGGGCTGGTAGGACTTGTGGCGCGCCAAACGGTTGTGCAGGACCTGGGTGTAGTCAGAGACCAGCCTGTCGGCCGGGTCGCGCACAATGAGGAGCAGGCGCACAGCAGGGTTCATTTCCCAGACTCGCACCGGGACCGGGGGGGCTGCGAAGTAGCCAGGGGTCTTCTCCAAAGTGAGCTGGCCAGGCAGGGTGAAGGGCATCAGGGAGCGGTACCATGCTAGGCCCCGGCGGTAGTGCTCCTCCACGTTAAAGTAATGCACCTGACACAACACATTTACATAGTGTTGACTTTGTGTCTTCTCCCAGCAAGAGGTACACAGATACAAGTTTAAATACTACTGACAGTATAACTCCCCACTGTGGCACAACACATACATGTTCATTAAGGAAGTCATTCTAAAGAAATAGCAGAAAAACACTGTTAACTGAATTGAGTAGCAGAGCAGTAGCACTAAAACTGGCGGGGTAGGGGGGTGGGGGGGGGGGGGGG
>JAODUH010023800.1:0-11905 GCA_027564835.1 Typhlichthys subterraneus
TATATGATATACTATAATTTTAGTAGAACTTCAATGAATCATACTCTTGTTTAAAATCTTCACAGAAGATGAAACATGTTCATCTTCAACCTATGATTTTTTAATTTCTGACAGCTGCTATATTCTATCTCCTCCAAACCCTATACAGTATAATAAAACAAACACTAAAATCTAAATTAAAGAAGTTAACTATATTGTTGGATATACAGTAACAATGCTCCTTGGTTTTTCAACTCACAACTCAAAGTTGATGACGTGAATTACAGTAAATCTGTTGTCCTGTATGCAGTCCTAAATATTATGGGAGGATATAGAATATGGAGTTTTACGAACCCTTTACACATTCAGGTGCAGGCTAAAGCAAAAGATTGGTTTCTTGGGAGTAAATGTTTATTGCAACCAAATAAAAAACTATTGTTTTATCCCTGTGGTGCTGGTGCAGACCACCGTAACATGGCACGCTGCAGTAAGTGTGGAATATGCAGTAGATGTTCAACAACATAATATCATTTGGTGTCAGTTGTATGGTAACTAGGTGTGTTTACTAGTGTCAAATCTAACAGTACAGTTAGAGATTGAGGCAAACACTGACTTATTTTGTTGCCTTTTGCCCTTGCTCTCTTTTAGGCAACTACAGCTGCACAGCTGTATTCATGACATCAGTTAATGGTGTAATTATTTTCTTTTAGTAGAGTCACATTTGTTCATCTATAAGTGACCTGCTGAATACGATATACGATATACGATGTAGAATTAGCCCAAGATTAGTGCAAATGCATCATATTAATGACATGCGTGGCTGATGCTGACTTTTATACATAAAACAATTCCTTATCACACCCAAAATGCTGAAGACCATTGCAATGCTTTAGCTGGAAGTTCTCATTATTGTTAAACGTGACAATACAGTATAACTCACACCCTGACTGCCCTTATTGTGTTCACCTGTGCTTGTCTTCACTCTCAACAGGCATTCCTCCTTTCCTCTCATTATCCCTGTGTACTGTATATAACCCAGTGCTTGCTGTTGGCCAATATGTCTTGTCTGTTTCCAGTAAGTGTACCAGCGTTATTCGCTGTTATCTGCCTTTGCCTGTTGTTTTCAGTTTACCCATTTACGATTACCCTGTCAGTCCCGACCTCAAGACTACCTGTGATTCTGTACCTTTGACCTGAGGCTGCCAGTACTTTGATTACAGACGCCTCTTTTCTGATCCTGCTGCCCCTGTTCTGATTTTTCATGCTCTTTTGGTATTATTAAACACTGAACTACCAAAGCTATTTGTCTTTGTGTTTGTACTTGGGTTTCACCTGGTACATGATAATAACATTGCAACAGCACCAAAAAATAGAGGAAATCTACAGCTATTGTATTAGCTTGAACACAGGTATTGTATATAGGTGTGTGTGTGTGTGTGTAGGACTGTGCAGTCAAAAGTATATCAACTTAGACAGGAAGTCAATTTTCAGTCACAGAGTCATAAAATCAACCATTAATTTAATACTGCAGCGGAGGGACAGCATGTTACCTTTGAGGCGTTATTTAATTAAAGCTTTATGGAGAATTAAAACGTTTTGATTGGTGTGAATCGTAAGTGAGGTCATGAACTTGAAGTACTGCTTAAATGTGTGCCACTACTCCACAAACCAAATGAATGTAAATCAACTTAATTCTACTACATACTTTATCTGGCCAGCTCTGTGAATGAATCACAGCAGAAAATACGCTTTTAATGTATAGCCTAAATAGCTATACTCACCGCTCGGTGTGTTGGCTTCTGTAGACGTAGACATGTCTAGTTGCCCTGTGACCTGAATCAAGCAAAGACTGTGCGTTTAAATAAACCTCTAGCAGTGGGAGAGGGGGACCTTGAACCCTGTTGTATGCCAGGTAAGCTAGACACTTTTTGTACTATGTTGACTATACAGTGTTAATAAGTAATACTTTAATAAGGTTTACTGTCTGGAGTCCTGACTTCCTCTTGTGGTTGAATGCAGCACTGCAAAAACAATGTGATAGACACCGCTCTCGTACAGCTCTATCTCTCTTGGGGTACTATAACATGGTCAATGAGTTCTAACCTGTAAATTAAACCAGAGTAAACGTAAATGTTTCTATAGTGCTCTAGTTTCTGCTTCTTATAGAACATCCCATGGTGAGGCTACAGAAGAACATTGAGGTGAAGCTAACTATTTACAACATCTGAGGAAGGAATAGTTTTACTATCTCAATTTATAGTTTTGTTCCACTCCATTGTTTATCATGTAATCAAAGTTTCTACTGCACAGACATACTATACTGTACAAACTGTTCTGTTCTGTACAAACTGTTATGTTTCACAATATCTCAGAAATCTAGTAGTGGGGTAAATGTATTTTGCAGCACTGTAACATTACTATGGGTACATTACATTTACATGTCTGTCAATGGAGTTTTCAACTGAAAATAACATATTCTGCTGTACTGTACGACTGTATTAGGGACAGCACATCTCATTTATTTATACAGGGATTATTTAAACTGTATAGGCAAACATGGCATTGTGGCAATTTAGCATATGCTGTAATTCAAAGTGACTAACAGTAAACTATTACGGAGCAGGTTAGTAGACTGGTATGGTTGGGGATTGAACCCAGAACATCATGAGTGTTGACTACATAACCATGCACCAGGCTATCCTACCCCCAAACAAATTGTTGTTAAGGTTGTTGATGCCTATAAAAGAATGCCCCGTGATATACAGTACCAGCAACCAAGCTTATTAGACACTATTAAAAAAAACACTGTGTAAACCCGACAGAACAAAATTTAAACTATTGTTTGATTAATGGCAGTATCTGTTAGTACATAATGCATTCAGGTTCCCATTTTAAAATCCCTCTAGTCAAGACATAGATTCAAACAGTCTTTTACACTATACCTTCAGCCATCACACTGTTGAACTCGCACAGTAAAAGGTAATGCAATCATTCAACAACAACACCTGGTAAACATGGCTCATATATATATTGTAGCAATATGTTGTATTGTATGTTTATTATACACAATTTGATATGGTATGTATTTATGTATTTATGTATGTGTGTGATTCTTTATCAAGTTTGCTGAACAAATCAGTTCCCCATTGGGGACAATACACGTTTACTTACTTACTTACATAGCTTCACTTCATATAGGTCATGATGGTTTAAATAGAGCTAGGAGAAGTCCCAGCATGATGCTATGTAAACCCATCATGAACCTCACCCAGGGTGGTCGATAAAGGCTCATTTGCTGCTCTGATTGGGCCGACAGGTGAAGAGTGCCGCTAACACACCCAGGGGGCATTCACTACATGAAAGGCATTGCTCTTCTCAACCAATAAGCTATGAAGTTTAACACACACACACACACCCACACACACACACATACATGCATACGCACGCACGCACACACATACATGCACACGCATGCACGTGCACAAACACACACGCACGCACACACACGCGCGTGTAGGCTACCTCCAACCCAATAATGATGTTTGTATTAATGCAACAAAATGTGTTGTGCTTTTTCTTGTAGCTTTAAAAATACAACCTTGAGCCCACTTCATTTCCTTGTGTCATGTGGCCACTTGTAAATTAATGAATTCAAGGTTTAATCAGAAAACGGGAAATACTGATTATTGACTTGCAACAAATCTAAAAAGGTTTAACTGATTTGAAGTGGACTTTTAATTAGATTTTCATTAGTTGCATTGGAGAGTATGCATGTGTGTGTGGCACCATTACATGCAGTCACATATAGGCACTAGTACAGACTCATAAACTGTCAGTTTGTTCTCTCTTTATTTATCCCATTACAGTGTGTGCTTTGTTCAACAAATGCAATCTTCAAACTATGCAAATATACAATGCAACACGATTTAGCTTTTCAGATACTATACGCTGTCTTGTCAATAACAATGAATGGGCCTGCGCCAATTCTACAATGAGCACGTTCCATCATTTTGTATGTGTATGTTTCATTGTTGCGACCCAAATTCCATCCAGACACTTTAAAGTGACTCGCATGACAAATCCAGGCTAAGAATTGAAAAGCTCTCAGTACGCTCTTTCGTGACATGGAAAGAGGGTGCTATCTTTTATCTACGGACACTTTTGTGTCCAAAGATAAACTGTCCCATCTAGTGGTGAATTGAAATAATGTATTAACAAAGGACAGAGTCAAGACATTCAGAGCCAGAAATATATCTGAACATAACATAAAATAATATCAGTTAATTTGAACCTTTTAAATTTTATTTGATCAAGATGCTGTCTGTAATCTTTTTTAAATATAGCAAACAGCAAGAGCAAGAGCTTTGCCTCTTGCTAAACAAACCCCCCAGCTCACATCATACCGTTGGGTTCCCTCATCACAAATGTATTGGATCGTTTTAGTCAAGCCCTGTGTCCAAATATTGACTATGCCCAACCACCCATTGTATGGCCTGAACCCCTGTTATCTGTGGCACACACATATCCATTATCATGCTCCTTGTTATTACCCAAGCAACTTTTGCACAATGAAGGCACATAATGTTTGCTATGTGTCTCACCTCAGTCTCCCACATCAATGCCTCAGGAATCATATCTGTACACAGTTACCTCCCTTACGTTATGGTAATTCTGCAAAGGTTGTGGGCTACCGAATGTGCACTGATTCAATATTGATTCCTGTTTGTACTGTGGTAGCAGGTAGATGGAGAGTATGTTGGTGGCACGCTTCTCCACTAGATTCTGCTGACCCAAACACAAAAGTAATAAAGATGACCATTTTGTAGTTTTTCACATGAATGCTCATTATGTACTGTAGCATATATCAATCTGAAATGTATGTATTGCCAGCAGGAGATGGCATTTCATGGAATTCAAAGGTTTACACCCTACAGCGTCAATATGTTTGACTGCCCCCGTGATAGCAAAACAAATTCCTGTTCATAAACTGCAGCTGTCTTTCTCATATCTATGCACACCAGGTGATGGATTCTCAGCTTGTTATGCAACTGGTTTATTCCAGTTGAGACACTGAATGAGTTAGGATATAGTCTGCTGCTTACACAATGGTGTATGGATGAGTTGATATTAAGCATGGTGGGTGTTTGACCTGTTACTGTATACAATAGCCTATATATACAAATAATAATGTTGCATATATTGTGTGTTTAGATTGTTTGCCCTGCGAATCTAAGGGATGGCTGTGCGAATTATTACAAGAAAAAACACCTGTGTTACTGATGAGCCAACTGGGGCCTTCGACATTGGTCACTGACTCATTTTTCCTAAGCGAGGGAGACCAATAGGAGCGTGTGTTAGCATATTTCAGCAGGGGCGCTGCCCATGAGTGAAAAGTTTAAATGAGAGCATGAGCCCTGCACTCCCCCAGCAGAAGCATCAATCAACATGATCCCCATTGTGCTGGCCTCAGTACTCATCGCTAGCGGTAAGAACATCTGGCTCGCTCGTTTTCTGTTTTTTTGTTTGCTTGTGTGTATCCGTGTGTGTGTGTGTGTGCGCGCGCACGTACGTGTGAGCAGTCTACAGCTACAACATCTCTTGTCAGTCTGTCCCAGAGAGAGAGAGAGAGAGAGAGAGAGAGAGAGAGAGAGAGAGACCTTGCACTTTGGAGTCTGATCCGATCCAATGCTGCATTGTATTGTTGCTGTGCTAACCATGGTGCCCGTCTCCCATGTTAACCTCTATGTATGCAGCCTTTGGGTGTGGCAGCCCTCCCATTGAGCCCCTAACACACCGTGTGGTAAACGGAGTGGAAGCCAGACCCCACAGCTGGCCCTGGCAGGTAGGCTAACAGGCGCACATCTGCCTGTGTTTACTCATTACCCAGAGAACCTTGGGGCCAGAGGCTCACACACATCTGCTCGCAAGAGGATGAGTGCGTAGCAGCCAGAGGCTTTTCTTTACAGATATTAATTTGAATCTAATTAATGTGCAATAGGCAAAGGTGAAACCTCAACCCACTCCTCCAGTCTGTGTCAACAACAGACAGCATGTTCACGGCTCGTCTTCTGTGCGTCTGTCTGCCCTTACTCCTGTGTGTGTGTGTGTGTGTGTGTGTGTGTGTGTGTGTGTGTGCTGCAGATCTCTCTTCAGTATGATAAGAGCGGAGAGTGGAGACACACTTGTGGAGGCTCTCTGATCGCTGACAACTGGGTCATGACTGCTGCTCACTGTATCAAGTAAGAGCAGGGGTCGTGCACGTGCATTATCTGCACTTTTACATCTGAACAAGTGCATGTGCATATGGTACACACACACACACAAACACAAACAAAGCATTATACATTTCCAAATTCTATTGCACTAATTAAAATAAGGTTAAATCCAATCAATTGAAAAAATAAATAAAATAAATAAATCTAAAACAACATTTTCAATATCAATAATAAAAGAAGAAAGAGAACATAAATAATAAGATACAACCACTGAACCAACACCCTCTTCTCCCCCAGCTCTGATTTGACTTATAGGGTGTTTGTTGGCAAGCACAGCCTGGTGGAGGACGAGGCTGGCTCCAATGCCATTGCACCAGAGAAGATTGTTGTTCATGACAAGTGGAATCCCATGCTGGTGGCCCTCGGGTAAGGCAAGGCCTTACACAATTTGCAGCCACCCATATCCTGTACCTGCTTAGATTCCATACTGTAGAGCTTTAATAGCACTGGAATGACTCATAAAAGCATGGCTGTCTGGTAGGGCACACTTAGTTGCATAGTACTGGACAGTGACCCAACTCTGGGCTCTTTTATAAAGGTGTAAAAACCTGCAGTAGGGTTTAGTTTAAAGACGGGACGTAGGGCTGTGTCTCTGCTTCAAGTAAAACTAAATAACTTAAATGTCAAATATCAGTGAGTTTTACCATTATTAACATGATAAAGGAGACAAAATAACTGAGGTATCTTTATTTCTTTCTTTCTTTCTGCCTGCCTGTCTGTGTGTCTGTCTGCTTGCCTGCCTGCCTATCTGCCTGCCTGTCTGCCTGCCTGTCTGTCTGTTTGTCTGTCCCTCTCCATCCAGTAATGACATTGCTCTGATTAAGCTGTCTGAGCCTGTGACCATGAGCGACAACGTGCAATTGGGCTGTATCCCTGTTGCTGGCACTGTGCTATACCACCTCTATCCCTGCTACATCAGTGGATGGGGAAGGATCTCCAGTATGTCACTTATTGCTGACTCTGTGTGTGTGTGTGTGTGTGTATGGACTGGGAGCGGAGGTATTGTGGTGGTGGGGCAGGATTGCATACAAATACTGGGTATGCGTGTGTGTGGGAAAAGGTACAGTAAGGATTATGTGTGCATTTTATTTAATGGATTAGACCAGTGACGTGATGTAAGGATTTGGAAAGCAAGTGTCTTGATACAGGACATAAGAATTATGTGTGTGTGTGTGTGTGTGTGTGCGTGTGTGTGTATGTGTGTACATGACCTTTTTTCTGGATGAAATAGTAACTGTATGGATCACCCTCATCATCATCATCATCATCACATACAGTGGTCTAAATTACACAGGACACAGTTTGGGGATCACAAAAAGGGGCTTTGACACCGTGGTCTACAGCATGCTCACCCTACATCTGTGTTGAGTATGTAAACAGACTGTGTGTGATTCAGCTGGAGGCCCCATTGCTGACAAGCTGCAGCAGGCTTTGATGCCTGTTGCTGACCATGCCACCTGCTCCAAGCTTGAATGGTGGGGCATCGCTGTCAGAACCACCATGGTGTGTGCCGGCGGAGATGGCATCGTCGCTGGATGCAACGTAAGCCTGTGTTCTCTCTGTGTTTGTGTGTGTGAGATGTCAGAAAGTGCTTAACATGTTCAATGATAATAGGGACAGAGCACCGGTTAATCGACTAACAATGATTTTAGCGGCCCTGTGGCGGCTCTTTTGGGGGTGGGTTGTGTGCAACACATCTAAAACATCATTGGATGTGGTTAACAGCAAGTCAGTCCTCATAACACGCCCTCACTTATTGTTTCAAGGGGAAAAGCCAACCATTTGCTGGGAACCTTGAAAGAAATTAAGTATAATATGGTAGATGCAATAGTTTATTAACCCTTCTGTTACATACATGACCTAATGTGTGCTTTTTAGCAAACAAGTGTAAAAGAATAATACATTCCATGCAATTTATGTCTTTGTTGTTTCTTTAGTATACTTTAGCAGGAGGGTTAATGAATACCGTACTGGTGACCACCATCCTTCGTTGAGCATGTTTGGTTAGGTGCCCAAAAACACGTTGCCTTATTTGAAAGCAAATGACGGCAATTATCTGAATGTTGCTGAATTTCAAAAATTTTATCTCGTTTGCTGTTCAGAATACTGTAAATGGGGCTTACTTTTGCAGTTTTCGTAGGCAAAAACACACTGGCATAGCCTCTCTGAGGACCCAGTATTGTATCATCTTGGTAGCTAAACGGCACTCTCTGGTGCTGAGATTGCTAAGCTAAATGAAGATGCTGCATATTCAGGTTGACAACATGATCAGGGGATAGATTTAGCCTCAACTGGAGGATTAGCTTGCTCATCGGCTACAGACAGCCATAAATCGGAGTGTTTTATTCATATATTCTGGAGCCATTTCCTTATATTTTACCTGTGTTCTCTGCGATCGTCTCTCATATTGTCATGTCCTGCGTTGGAGAGATGACTTACTGGTATTACCCCCCTTCCTTTCTATTTTGTAATAGCTTAGAAGGAGATGCTGAGGGGCATTGAAACATACTAGCACTGCAGTTTTCTAACTTCCTATCTATGACACTCAAAAGGAAATGGTTTATGTTTGCACATTTCAAATGGCTGTTACAGCCTTTGTTACAGTACTGCTTCTGTTCTGACGAATCCAGGGAGACTCCGGCGGCCCTTTGAACTGCAAAAACCCTGAAGGGGCTTGGGAGGTCCATGGCATAGCCAGCTTTGTGTCTGGCCTTGGTTGCAACTTTGTTAAGAAGCCCACCGTTTTCACCCGAGTCTCTGCCTTTAATGACTGGATCAGTCAGGTAGCTAGGAGACACAAACAGCTGTTTCAGTTCATTTTCTCATTGGAGCCGCAGTCTATGTTAAATCTGAGTCTTGTGTCTGTGTTTTTCTATTTTCAGGCTATGATGAACAACTAACAATATCTGAGCAAAAGACCATTAAAATAAAGCATTTTTTTAAAAGCTTTGCTGTTTTAGTCAATGAGAATTTAAGCTATACATAGCAATTGTAAAACACATCAAAGAATCATTAAGATGTACAGGATTAACTTTATTTGTAAGGTTCCACACAAATCTAAAAAATGGCAACTACTGACCACAAGGTGTCCTCGTACGCTCATAATGTAATATACAGTTTATCCTGCAGCATATTGTGGCTGGAGACCGTTTGTGCAAAATAGCCACAAATGTTTCAGAAAGAACAACATAGAACTGCGGGCATAAATGTAATATGTATTGAACCATACTGAGTGAGAGAAATGCATAATGAACATGAATAGTGTATTCATGTGATATTGTATATGAATCTTACAGTAAATAATTTAAAAATAATTTACTGCTATATTTATTATTGCTGCTTGATACAGAACTTATCCTCAGCCTACTCTTTTTAGTGTGTGTGTGGATTTGAAAGCTATTATATTGGATTTGTAAACTATATATATATATATATGTATATGTGTGTATATGTATATTTTCTGACAATACAGTAATAGCAGTCTGAAGCCTGGAAGGCAAAGCTACAATAAAGTATTTTCAAAGATGTATGATGAGTTTGGCAAAGCTGAGGAGAGTACAAGTAAAAACGATGAATTTACAACATAACCCCTCTCAGGGCCTCTCCTTAAAAATAATGTATTTAGAATTGCTCTATATAGACTTGCTTTGGATGTTTTTTGCTTGGTCTATACCTGTAAAATAAAATAAACACAAAATATATTCTGACATGACATGACAGGCTCAGATCAGATGTGACATGACAGTGCGCCTATGTGTGTGTGGGTGGCGGTTTAAAAGATTGTAACAAGGCGTGCAGTGTGGGTGTTCCTCATAAGGTATCTGAGTGAACGTCTCTTATCTGAGGAATCACAGCTCTATGGATGTTAGCAGGTTGTAATCAGTGGATCCTCTCTCTCTCTCTCTCTCTCTCTCTCTCTCTCTCTCTCTCTCTCTCTCTGACTCTCTCTGTCTTTCTGCAATACCAGGACTCACTGTTGCAGTCAAGGGTAAGAATAAAATGGTGCCCTATTTTCTGAATTAAATGTGAAAAGAAAGCAAAGCATTGTATGTACACCATTTTATAGCTTTATCCAAATATATTTATATGCATGTGAAACAGAGTAGTATGTTACAGTAAATATAATTTTAAAAACATTGTATGCATAACATTGTACACTATTATACATTACTGTACAGTATATCAAAACAATGTAACGCTAATTGTTTTATTAAAACATATACAGTACATTGATTATAGTCCATAAACTGTTTGTTTCATAATTTAATAATCATCATAAACAAACCAAAATTATTTACTCCAATGTAATTTAAGATCCCAGGTTTTTAGTCAATACTGTTATAACCTAATATGCATATCCTTAAATTAATATAACATTGTATTGTATGTAAAACAGAAATTGCACATAATGGTAGTGTATTCCCAGCTGAAAGGCTGCTAATACATTTGACCTGGTACATCCCATAACATCCCCTACCAAAGGTACGGTAAAACTGTGATTTAATTGACACCTGCAGGACATCAAATCTGAACCCTCGTTCTGTTGTTCAGATTTACTTTACGTTGATTTTGTTCAGGGTCTTAGAGACACAAAATGTAAAATTGGGTAATTTGTTCTGGCTGGACAGTAGGCTCTGGTTGGGACTGAGATACATTGTGGCATCAACTTACAGTATAATATATCACTCTCATAAGCGGAGGCTTCTTCATAGTCAGGGACCTCCATTATCCTCATTAGAACTTCCTCATCACCTTCACTGCTATACAGCATGTTCTCATTAGAACTTCCTCATCACCTTCACTGTTATACAACATGTTCTCATTAGAACTTCCTCATCACCTTCACTATTATACAACATGTTCTCTTTAGAACTTCCTCATCACCTTCACTGTTATACAACATGTTCTAATTAGAACTTCCTCATCACTGGAAACAACATGTTTCCAGAATATATTTGTGGGTAACATCTTCAAAACCAAAGCAAACAAAATTGAAGTTGTGAATGTGTGTCTGTGTGTGTGTGTGTTGGGGGGGAGTTCTGAGAAATTGAATAGTTTTGATAAACTACACCCTAAATAAGAAAATGTACATTTAACAATTTAATATTTGGGGTCTCTGAAACCCCAAACAGAAGTAATGTATAATTATTTGTAGAAGCACAATTTTAAAAACAAAAACATTGTAAATGAGTAGTGGGCATAAAGTTAGGAAAGGTCATGGAATATCAAGATGATTAAAATAAATGATGCTGTGCTGTTAAAAAGGCTCTGGGGTCTGACAGACTCTAAACAAAATACGAGGGCTAAAATAGAAAAGTTACATGTCTATACTGTATGTACTGTAATTCTTTTTTTTTTTTCAGTGTATACTGCAGATACAGTTTGTAAATATATATGAATGATTCATGTTTGAATGTTATGATATGAATGTTTAAACCATTGCGTCTCTAATATAATAATATAGGACCGTTAAATACCTGTTCTGACACTAGATCATTTTTTGAATATCTTTAATCGCAATTTGGATTAAGAAACTGTCTTCTGGTAGATCTCTTTTCTTGCAAAGCTTTTGTGCAGACTAGCTCTGAAAAGATTCTTTGTCTCTGTATCTGAACTCTCTGGGTCGGGGGGGGGGGGGGGGGGGGGGGGGG
>JAODUH010023800.1:16915-33665 GCA_027564835.1 Typhlichthys subterraneus
ACTGTAGGCACACGCAACACACTCAAAGGTGTCAGGGCAGCAGGACAGTTGTAGCTACGTACAGTAATATACTGTACATGTCTGCTTCTCCTTGTCGGCCTCACAGAGATGTTGCTATTCTAAAACGTTAACGCCTGCCAGCCTTGTCTGACCATTCCATAATTCACAAACAACATGCCTTTAGAGAAGACCGTCTTAGCAGTGGTTTGTAAACCTTTTGTTTATCCCAACAGGAGTGAAAGTAAAATCTGTCCTAGTATCACACCCATATTAACTGATATTATTACATGTTGTATATTGTTCATGTCTTATTAAGATTAAATGTGATGTTATCACTATAATCTCAAATTAAATTATCTTTCCTTGATTTGTGTCTTTTTTGCTCTTAATAATTATAGACTATGAATAATGAGTATGAATAGAATATATGAAGACTATGAAGCAGACTGAATGAAGACTGCTATGATTGTTATTTTGTGTTAATTGACATTGGCTACTCAATGTGTATTTTTTGTCTGCCAGTCCACCAGGAAAGAAAGTCCCTTTCTTTCCTGGTGGACTGGCAGTACCAGCCAGACATAGACAGACCTACAGCTAAAAGAATAACAATTTGAACTTTGTTTACAGTCCATCACTATTATGCCATCTGCACATCCCACGCACCACACTACATTAGATAGGCACTCTCTGTCCTTAACCTCTGTACAATACTGGAGATAAGTACAGGACTACAGAGACCAGTGTGGATGTTATATAACCATATTAACAAAATATTACAAAAATAGAGATTACTAATAAACACACACATAATAAATGGGCTAGTAATCTGTCACTCCATCTGCACCACAGTATAACTCACAGGCTACGGACTCACACAGTGTGCGCCCATTTGTTTTCTGTGTGTGTGTATATGTGTGTATGTGCGTGTGTGTGTGTATGTGTGCACACGCTCATTTTGGACATGTGTTGCCTTTCCACCATGTGGAATCATATTTACATGAAATGTGTGAGCAGAGACCACAATGGCAACTGTGTGCATCATTTTGCTCTGCTCTGGGGCTTTGTGTGTCTTTAGATTTGTGTGTTTGTTTTGTGCCATGAGAACATTGTACAGTCGCACACCTGTTTGACTGAGCAGTATATGTGGCGTGTGTGAGTATCAGTGTGTGTTTTGTGTGAAGTGAAGTGAATGCGTTTGTGCATCACACCGAGACGCGTCGCTAAAGGCGCAGCCGCTTCAAATGCGCATTGATAAAGCCCCGATCACACAAAGATGCGCTGCCTGCGCCAAGGAGAACGGCTTCCTGGGCCAACTGTATACAACTGTCACATTGACGAACAGCGCTGAAAAGTTTAGATTATTTAAATTTTTATGCGCGTCTGAAAAACGCTAAAAAAAACGTGGCGCCATAAACAGGAAACATTGGTTTTGCTAGCGAAGGCTTCTCGGTGTGATCGGGGCCTAAAGTGAACACTTAACACTTAGATTCCGTGGATTAGCTGTGTACATGGTTAATAATAGTTTATGCATTTTTGGTTTATGTTTGTATGCAATGCATTTTTTGAAACATAATAGTTCCTGTTGAAATTTTTTATTTTTTATTGGATTAGAAATTTGGGATTTGGGACCAAAACAAAAACTAATTTAATCTGAGTGTGCAGAGACGCTTCAAGGTTCAAATCAAAATAGTGACACATTCGCACCCGTGCGTGCACACACACACACACGCGCGCGCGCGCGCGCACACACACACATGGGCACACGCACACGCGTATACTGTATATATGTGTGGCCTGTGGCCAGATTCCATAAATCAATTTTCAGTTCTGATATTCATATTACAATAATAATATAGTATATTTTATTATGTATGAATGCTTATTCTGACTACAAGCTGCATGAAACAACGAAATACAATGCGTCTAGGAAAGGCATCAATATGCAGTACATGGAAGACCAGAGAACACTTTAGGGTTATGCTGCCCTCTGCTGGTTCACACGCTGCCTTCTAGTATAATGAATATAGTATCTAATGAATATTGGCATCTACTGTATTCGACACCGAGCAGGGATTAGCTCCTCTGCTGGTCATTAGAGGTAAAGACATAGCCTATGTGTTATCTCAACCTATAGTTTTACAATATAGGCATAGGGCCTACATACATTTTTCACCGATACACCAACATCTCCGTTGGCTATGATATTATATTTTTTAATACAAAAAAAAAAAATACAAATAGGCTAGTCGTTTTTGCCTATTCTAAAACATGCTTAACAACACTAGACACAATTACAACTATACCCATGGCCTTTTAGGATCTCATGTGCATCGCCGGTGTCCTTATTTAATTGTTACCCTCACCGAAATTGTCCTTTTATAGGCCTACAGCATATGCCCGTATTGACGCTACAATTCCTTAATTGGCTAATTAAAATATTTTTACAGAGGCAAAGTAAAGATTAGTTTATAGGGTTGCATGACCAAAGGCAAGAGAATAATTTATTCGCAGGGGGAAGATTCGGCATGACACCTGTCTGGCAGTAGCCTAACCTGTCTGGCAGTAGCCTAAAAGTGATGACGGTGAGCCGCTACCCGGAAGTGGGTGGTTAAATCACTGTCGACGCTTGGTTTACCGACATACTGCCTGCTGGGATGAGGATCGTAACCCGAGAAGAACCGAGGACTCTACACATCTGAAAAAATACATTAAAGATAAAATAACCTAATCTTTATTGGGAACGTTATTAATTGTTAAGCGATAGGAAAACAGCAGAGGCGCGCGTACCAAGATGATGGAAGAGATAGACAGATTTCAAGTGCCTAGTGCCGTGCAAGAGGCGGAGATGCAGGCTGAGATGCAACCGCTTGTAAGTGATATATGTTTTTTACCCAGACCGTACTATAATTAGGCTATAGGCCAACGTCGATATTGAGTATTTCTTTAAAATGACACAGGCCTATGTGCTGTTCACTCCAATATCCTTTGATCTTTTAACGAGGCCTCTGGTGTTTTGCTTTGGGATTCTCCCATGCAGATGCTGTCAAATTCACAATTTGCCGTGATTAGCCTATAACAAATTGACCAAGTGAAGCGATGCAGGGGAAACGACCAGCATATTGCTCAAGATGAGTGAGAAGAGGGCATTGGCTATTCTTTTCCCGTTATGAGGCTGACAGCGGCCGAACTACTGCGTAGCGGGCATCCGTCATGGCGAAAACCAGCCTCACATCCCGTAGGCTACAACCTCAGATCCGTGGCGATTAAAACATATTTGTCGACGAGTTTATGGATTCGTCCCTTTTAATCATTATATAAGGTAACCAGAGTTGACCGTACTTGGTTTATTCGATCATTGCAAAGTAAAGGCTTGGTCTACAATAGGCTATGCTCTGGCCTGTAGCGGAGCCGTGGATTTCTGTGGTGGGGGGCATAATTAGGCTACACCTGTTTTATTGACACAGGTCTTTAAGACAAAACAATACACTAACTGCTAAGCTAATAGGCTACTGCTGGTCTGTTCTCTAAATTCTGACCAGGCTAATGTTGTTGTCAATGTGTTGTTACTTTATGTGCCTTTCCATCTGGGCCTGCCTGTCGTGTGTGTTTGTGTCCAGGATCCTTCCACAGCCTCAGAGGCTGACTTAAACACCAGGGATGGAGAGCCAGTCACTACCAACTACAAACCATCACCCTTGCAGATGAAGATAGGTGAGCCATCACTACTTTGTCAGAGTGGTCTGTAAATAATAATAACATAATATATTATGCAATAGATATGTACGCTAAATAATGTTTGTGTCCCTCAGCCTACAATTAGCACACCTCTGTATTTATTTTATTTTATTTTATTGTTGGAGTCTCCATAAAGAAAGCCCTTCAATATGTATTTCAGCACCATGGACAGAGTCGAGACAGCAACACTACCTGAAATGTTTACACAAGAGCACAAGATGTCATAATCAATTGTTATTACCCATAATTTTTATGCTTACTAATGTTACATTTTTGGTTTTATAATTAATATACAGAACAAACTTATAGGGCATGGTGTGAGGTACCGACTAACCGTGCCGTACCCCATAACATTAGCTACTGCTGGCTGATAAACATTTACAATATTGCTTCCTTGTCCTTTATCCTCCACAGCATCATTCACACTTTTCACCTTGTTTAGTAAGACCATTATTGGGATGGTAACTGTTTTTGTACATTTTACAGTGGTTCAGTATGTACTGTAGTGATATATTCTACTAATATGATGGCTAGAGCTAGACAATGAGACCATAATAAGTCTAAATGACAGACGGCCAATTCAGCCAATGATATTTTTCCATAATAAAAATAGCATTTGGATTTCTGTAGCCTACTGCATCTGTATGTACTAACATGATGTATTACATAATCACTCTGTGTGTTGTTTGAATCTGCTGTTGCAACTCAGTGAGTAGAGGAAGTAGTCTAAAACTTCCATTTGTTTCCTGTGCCTGTATTGTGCAGAAAAACAGAGAGAGCTGGCCAGGAAGGGCTCAATAAAGAACAACAACAATACTGTAGGTAGTCCGGTCAACCAGCAGCCCAAGAAGAACAACGTCGTGGCCAGGACACGGTGAGAAGTGAACACAGTGTACTTTGCAGATGGGAGGGACTCTTGATACGTTTTGACATGTACCCCAAAAAGATGGTTCATTTAATTTCAAATTCGATTTTCTGAATACCAAACTGCCTTTGTTTGGAAAATATTTTATTAACCTATTTTGTTTTCTTATTGGTGTGGTTGATTTGCAATACAGTGATTGTACCTACCACAGATTAGTTTACCCATGTGAGAAATTGGCATTATATAATTTAGCACATAATTTTCTAATGTACAGTACTAACATTTTTATTAAAGATATCCAGACATGATGGGCATTGTGATATTATTTAATGATTAACTGTAAGATTAGGGGTGTCACAATATCAGATTTTCAATATATGATTATCGTAGACAAAATAATTAACATTAACAATATTATCGCAATATCAAAATACTGTATATTAAAATAATAGGCCTAATTCTATCAGTCAAATTGATTTTAAACTTTGTTTATTGTATGTTTTTGTTGTGTGAGGTATCAAAGCTTTTTTGTCTATTAGTGTGGTGTGTGAAATCTTTGCTGGGATGTAAGCTTTGTGACCTATGTTTACCATAGAAAGGGAATCTGATGGCTAGACTTAAAATGCAAGGGAAAAGGTCAAGGGTTAAGGGTTAATTTAGTTAACAATATCCATTGCTTTGGAAGGGATTGGAATATTAAATCTTGATGGTGAACTTTGGCAATGGGGCTGCATGCTTGCTAGCTCAGACTATGGTATGCTGTTATGCTATCAATGTAAAGATTATGTTCTCTAGTTTCTTATACGTCAAAATGCCACAGTGGAGCTAGTCTTGTCTTTAAGAAACATTAGGACAAACCACTGCTGCCTTTTAGTGTAACAATCTGAGATGCGTTGTTGGGCGGCGCGCCCCTCCCGTTATGCCACCGTCGCCGATGTGCGCTCCTCTGGGCGACGGCCACCTGTTTTCCCTAGCGCACCATACCACACTGATCTAAGTGGATTGTTTCCCTTTTCTGTGTGTGGGGATTATTACGTTGGGAAAGTGTTGTTTTCTGTTGGTTGTTGTTTCGCCATGTTGCAGCTGTTACATTGAGTTGTTCTGAGTTCCTGCTGGCTGTCAGCTGTTGTTTTAGAGAGTTCATTAACCACAGAGCAATGGCTTGTTTCTTTGTTTGTGTGTCTAGTTCCATAGCCTCGCTGCCTGCTACATTTGACATAAACCTTGCCTATAGGCCTATTTAGTCGCAGGTCCATCGGGCTTAAAGGGAAGTGCTGTGATTGTTTATATATTATCATGTGTGTTGTGTTATTGTATTTTCAGCACAATATAAATATAACATTTTTTATTATCATGGTTATCATCAATACCGGTATATCGATATTGCGACACCCCTATGTAGGATACAATGCAAAGCAATACAATAAAATATTAGAATTGTCTAATGTGAAGCTGTTTGCATACCATTGTGAAGGTGTTTGCATACCAAATGCAATGTAATCTAATATGCTTGCACAAATATTACAGTAGCGTGAACTGATTAAATATTTTCCTTTTCTAATTCCTGTGATCTTTGCCCAATGCAGAGTCTGTTGAGAAAATGAAATTATATTGTATTTGTATATAATTAAATAGTCTGCTTGTTATTTTTGTCCTCTCATTCTCATACTTCACATCATCCCTGCGTCATTTCCCCTTGTGAAGCTACAGTCTTATCTCCCTTCTTTGTTTCACACCTTTCTCTCTATCTTCCCAGGTTGGTGGTACCCAACAAGGGCTATTCCTCCTTAGATCAGAGCCCAGATGAGAAGCCCCTGGTGGCCCTAGACACAGATAGGTAGGACCACCACCACACACATTGTTGCCTTGGATGTGCTTGGTTAGTCTCTCACTCACTCAGACACACACATGCACACTGTTATAAATGACTAATTATCCATTTGTTTATCTTCTAGTGACGATGACTTTGACATGTCTAGATACTCTTCATCAGGATACTCCTCGGCAGAGGTGAGATATGTGGGATAGCAGATGCATTCTCACCGCACAAGACTTGCACGTATTTTAAAGAATACACACCCCTCACAAATTGCAGATCAATTGCAACACCAAAAGCCTCCAATCACCAATGTATCATATTTATTTTGTTTGATTTGTTAATAGGCTATGCAATGAAAAATACAACAGGCATTCATTTATATTGGCAGAAATATACAGCATGTATGTATATCAGTAGCGAACCGTGACCCTCCTCCAAACTGGTCCTTCAGTGTCACCACAACAACTCAAAAGTTGCCTATAGCCGGTGCATAAGAGCTATAGGCATAGACTACTATAGTAATGCTAACCTCACATCAAGCATGCACAATGCATAACACAGTACAGCCTGGTCTACATGTTGGCCTGACTTGTACTACCAACACTGTAAGTCCATCAAAACGCTCGATCGTCAGGCCTACTTTTAAGGTTTCCACAAACACGCAAACCAACCTTGCATGTTACCTCTAAATGCAACATGCAGCAATCTCACCAAACAGACCAAACATAAATATTAAGTACAAAACATCAGTTGTGGTCCTTAACCTCTACCTCACCTGATTAAGGCTTATCTTCATGCCCATTCATGCCTATCCATGTCTGTGCTCTTCAACTCATGGTGCAGGGCCTCTCTCCTGTAATCAAACTTATTTAACCGTATCCTCATAGATGACAAGAACGTGCCCAGTTCAAGTGTAGTTAAAAAAAATCTGCAATCCGTTTCTGGCACAACATCTCAACAATTTGTTTAGTGTTGCTATGGGAACGGAACTCCGAGTTGAATTGATATCCATCATCAATGTGAAGTATGGTGGGGAAGAGGTTAATATTCATTGACAATGTACAGTATGGTGTCAGCGTCAAATTCATCATGATGCTCAAAAAAACTTCTTAACGCTCATATTCAAATGCCAAAATGCAACGCTGACAACAAGTGAATATTGTCGCCGCATTGTTTTTTCTTGCTGGTGCCGCTTTCATCTTGGTTTAACGATAGCTTCCCAGAAATTATGTTAATATCAATCCTTTCATAATTCTTCTCTTTTATCTAACTTTTTTCACTGTGTGTCCCATGGTACCTTAAGCTACTACCTGTACAGTAGATCACATTTCAGTGTACAAATGTCTTCATTCTCACTTGATATGAAGATATTAGCATGCAGCCACATATGTCCTTGTGTCTGATTTCATTACTGGTACATCCAGTAACTGTCCTACTGACCAAAACCATTTAATCCAAGTTGAAAAGTACCGTAGCCATCCCAGCAAATATACTGTATTAACTAACTTACTACAGGCATTGGTCAAGGTAACTAGTCTTCATTTTTCAATAAGTTGTTCTTGAACATAAATCAGGTCCTGTTCCCTTGATACCGGTAACTCCATTTCACACAAATATCTCATCTAAAATCTGTCTATTCAGTCCACCGATATATTCACTTGAATGTATCTTGATTATATAGTCCAGGCTACAGACAGTATTGCTCCATCACTAGCTTCTGTACAATTTGTTACCTCCCATGATGGTCAAAAGCATTCAACAGTCAGCACGATCCAAGACGGGGACTTCTCAATGTTTAAAATTATGTTGAAAAATGTTCAGAACGTCCCATCGCTATCCAATATCAAAATATGATTGGCTAATTCAACTGTCACATCAAATGTGCTTAAACGTAGAAGGGTATTAACTGTACTAATTGAAGGCTCCGCACCATGAGGACAGCTGTAAATAACAGGGAGGTCAGAGCCGTATAGACTATACTGCCTAGCAACTACAATAAGAAAGCTTGTTTGGTTCATTTGTAAATATACTGTATATCAGGGTTGCAACAAAGGGTGAGACACACGCTTTCGTCTTCATTCTCACGCTCACACGCTGCCCAAAGAAACCTCACGCCAAACCATCTCTGTTACTGTTACAGTAACAGAGATGGACAGGCAAGAGTGAGCCGTTGAATTGTTAGTTTTGCGTATTTAATATGAACGGCCTGCACTCAGATTAATGCTGCGCACTTTAATGCTGGGTTAGAGTGCAAATCTATTTTCAAAACATTCGTATTGCATAGGAGCACGCAGAACAATGTCATGGGTACACGCAATATGTGTCTTCTTTGCATTGTTTTGCTTCTGAATTCAGTAAAGGATCATTCACATTCCACAGTTTTGAAGACTAAATAGAGGGATGAGAAGGAAGTATAGCAGCATGTTCAGTTGCCTATAGGCTAATATATCTGAATATACTGTATATTTCCACATTACCTTATTATTAGCCTAGAGGTAATGTCATTTCAATTGCAAATTTCCTTTCATGATACAATAGCATATGGCCTTCCTTCCTAATCCTGTATTTATATAAGAAGAAAGAGGAAGTTATAAGTAATACATTTGATATAATACTCAGAAAGCAACTGCAATCAGTAATTCATAAAAAGAGTGCAGGCACAGATTGTGGCTTTATACTGAATGTATGGATTTGGCTGAGTGAATCAGTGTGTTCATACTATACCACACGGCTCTGTGTGTGTGTTAATGTATTGATTGTGTCTCTGGAGTAGGTTTTGGCATGGCTTTTGTGTTATTTTGTGTTATTTTGTTTATTTTAGGTTCTAGTTTAACATTTATGGCTGTACCTTTTTAACTTGTGAACATTAAAATCATTATGCCAGTAGTATTGAGATAGGAAACAATGTCACAATGGACAAACATTAGTGTATGTCTACATTGTGAATTTGTGAGTATGTCCCTGGGTGGAAGTCCCAGGGTGGTGTAATCAGACTAGCCTATTATTTACAGTGTACTTAGAGGTGAAGTCATGGATGTTGTAGAAACTTCACTTTCATAAGTCGTTTCCTCAGACGTTCAGCCCCCAAACAAGACAGGCATTGCCAATACTATAGGATGTGTGGTGCACCACTTTGTTTGTGTTCCCATATACAGAGCCAGGAATGTTTAGAAATGGCAATTATTTTTCAGCATGCTCACAGAACCGTCCATGATAGATTAATTAGTCATAATTAGAATTATGACAAAAAGTATGCTGACCTATGCTCCCGCTGTCTCACCAACACATAAGCTGCATACTTTTTAAAACCCTGATGGTAAAATGAGCCCATGAGCACTAGATACTGTAGATAGTATCTGCACATTAAAGGCCCAATGCTTTCTGCTTTTTTGCATGTAAAAGGCCTTGAATACAGGTCATTAGGCCTAATGACATCGAAATCCCACTCCAGCCAGGTACCCAAAGTTGGCAACCCTGCTGTATATATGTGTATGTGTGTGGGGGCAGTATAACTAGTGCAATAAGTGCAACTAAGATGCCTGATTATGCATTCATCCAACCCTTCTTCCATACCTTTTCCAGCAAATCAACCAGGACCTGAACATCCAGCTACTAAAGGACGGCTACCGCTTAGATGAAATCCCAGATGATGAAGACCTGGATCTTATCCCACCCAAATCTGTCAACCCCACATGCATGTGTTGCCAGGCAACCTCCTCAACTGCCTGTCAAATACAGTAACCCCACCCCCTTCACAGTACAATGATGATCATGACAAATGTATCTATTTACAGTAACTCACACAAGGCTAATTGAATTTAGAATGAACTAATAGAAATATAAAATAATGAAGTGGTACTGACAGTGATGGTTTCCTCCTATGGTAGGACATACACTTTTATCATGGCAGTAGGATCTGGCTTACCTCCCCATACCTTCTCCTAGACTACACGATGTACCACACTGTAATGAGTTGGCATAAGCAGAAACTAAATGAAAAGCTGTTGAAAAGTTTCCCATTTTAATATCCCTGAGAAATAGGAACCATTATAACCGCTGACTAATTTACAGAAGTATAGGTTTTATTATTGCATTTTTTTTACTCCTTCAATATTTTATTTAATATTGTGTATGTGTTGTGTCTGTGGTATTGGAAATCTGGGCTGTGTGCTTGGTACCCCAGTAAAGGTTATCTGCTACTTTATTGTCATGTAGCACCAGCCAGCACCTAATACACTCGCCCTCTGACACTGTATATCCTGCGGTTTACTGGGCTGAAGTGTTTAGTTGTTTAAGTTGTTTGGGGAAGAATGTATGAACAATATGCCAGACGTATAACAAAGCAGGATGTCATAGTGAAGAAAACAGTCCTATTACATATACAGTATGAACCAGCTATTTTGATTCTACTGTGTAATGACAGCATGAGTTTGACATTTATCATTTCAGTTGCTTTTGTGCACAATTACATTTTTTAAGACGCTATAGCTGAGTCTTTCCTAATAAACGGTGACAGTGTTTTATCTGAAATGAACTGTGTCAAAAGGGGAGCCTACATATCATAACACAACATCACTTGTGAGATTCCTCTGTATGGAGGCCATATAAGGAATTTGTGAGGGTGGATATACACTTCTATCCTGCTGTCATTAGCATTTGATTGCTTTCTTCAGTTGAGCCCACTGTGCTACTCCATGAAATATTTAGTGGCAAATGCAAACCTGCCATCCCTCCTCTATACTGTGTAGAAGAAGTCCACCACAGACAAGAATACACATAGATGAAGATGTTTCCTTGTCGGTCTCTTCGCCTCTTACTACGTTGGCTAGCACGCTCATATACAGTACATTCTGAATGACACAGGTATACTTTATGTCAATATCCCGAATGGGATATATAAATATTACACAAACAGTGGAATACTGACATATTCCAAACACATTTTTGTTTGCACTTGCTTACATTTATGCTGTATGCACACGCACACGCACACACACACACACAAACACGCGCTATGGCAGCATAGCAGGATTTTGTTTCTCATTTGACAACAGACTGGTTGGCGTTATGCTTGATTGAAGCACTGCTAACTCTTTGTCTTACATAAATCAGCTACATATTTGCAATTAGAGTATGCCTTAATAAGTACAACAATGTTTAAGGAAGTGTATATATGTATTGCCATTCTGATTAATTCATTTGGAATGTATTTTGCTGCATTTGCTGTCTATTAAATCATGCTATGTTTTTTGGTTTGTTAGTACGTTTTTTTAATTTAATTTACAGCATGTTGCATTTTTCCTTTCCTTTTTTGTATTTTGTATTTAAACACTTCCATCACAGTATTTAACAATGATGTTATGTGTAGTGTATGAAATCAATGAATAAACACAAAGACCAATGAAACGGTTTCCTCTCTGTCTCTTTACATAGCATTCCGTTTTGCATTGCTTTACCTAAATTCTACACATCGTGGTTTTTTGTTTTATCACTTTTTTGTAGACAGCCTCATTGTACTTTATTAGTAGCAAGGTGAGACGTGCGATGTGGAAGAGACATTGTTATAATTTACTTTTGGACTTGATATGTTCTAATGGTAAAACTTTCAGCAGAAAGCACACATCTATGTACATGGTTACTGAATATCACATCCAACAATCTGCAGTAGTTACCTGATTACAGTATACTGTGGCGTTAGAAGCAAGGGCTTCATTTGATCAACATTTGATCACGTCACAGCATGCTGAAAGGGATGACAACTCATATTTACAATACTTTGTGACTAATTTTATTTACCTGCATTTTTAGATGTTCTACCAACATATATTAATGTAATACTTGTCATGTATGTATTACATTGAACACAAAGTGTATAAGTCCCATTTCATGGACTTACTGGGAAAAAATACAGCATTACAGTATCATTTTAGTTTTAGGCAAACACAGCCCTGGTGAAATCATATACATCATGCTATGCTGATGTTTTAGGATTGGGCTCATTCTATAAACATTCCAAAAATATTAACAACATTTGATTAAATAATATATGTATGCAATTAGATTTTATATCTAAGTGCACAATAACAGTAACGTAACGGCAAATGTTCCGGTAACAAATAAGATCCAATTAAGTTAAAGTTTCAATACACTAATGCTGCTGGTATGTATGAATGTATGTATGTATGAAGAATATTATGTTGATATTCATAATCCTTAACATCAAGTAAAGGTACATGGTGAACATGTTAACCTTGATTTAAAAAATAATTCCTTGCAACAAAACATTGAAAAGCAGTATTCATCTTTAAACTTAAAGAATGTAAGTTGGAAAAATAATTAAATATATCAAGTCCATGAAGTTCACTTGTGCATAATCATCTTGAAATATTGGTGCAATAATTAGCATTAAAAAAATGAAGCTTAATAATCAATTAGGCTTTAAAAAACATTCAAACAATGTATCCCCAAATATATAATTTATTTGTATACACCAAATGTGTAAAATTAAGATCCCATGGTCAGTAATTCTACATTGGAGATACTATTGTACATACTATAATGAGAATATATAAAGTACGATATATTTAATTAATTCATTTACATGAACAAAATTGATCTTGTCAAGTATTTATTAACATAATTGTATGAACAGCGTGTGCATACAAAAATATATGCAAACAGGCACATACAGTAAATACCAATAGTTAAAAGAAATTCTCACTTAAATATGATTATTTCAGATAGTTATGTTAAGGATTTGAGCATGCCCCACACTGCTGTACTCTTGCTAATCAATGTAATAACGCTAATTCACAATGTATTTACTATGACAATTCAAATGAAGCAAGTCACCTTAACCATAAAGAACATTACAAAATATTGTCAAGATTATCAATATGTCAAGATTCTGTGACTTAATACATAAATGTATGCATGTTTGTACGTGGTGTGTGTGTGTATATGTTCATGAGCATGTCTCACACCCCAGCAGGGCTTTGGTCTCCTGAGTCAGAAGAGGAGACAGACAGTGAACAGCGGCGTCTCTTGGATGCTGTGGTGCACTGAAGCATGCTGGGACGGAAGCCTGCATGTCTGCGAGCGTGCTTCGTCAGGTGGTCACTCCGCATGAAGCACTTCGCGCACATGGGACAGTTGAAGCGCTTCTCGCCAGTGTGCGTGCGATAATGGCGCGTCAGCTCGTCTGACCGTGAGAACTTCTTGCCACAGTTCGGCCAGGTGCAGGCGAATGGACGCTCACCTGTGAACAATGCACAATTGATTAAACATGGGCGGGGTCAGGTTATAGGGCAAGTCTGTAAAGGTTTGATCCCGATATGAACCTATTGCTTTTACTTAGTGTATGGTTTTGGATTAACTCATAGTCTACACATTAGCAAGATAGGGCCATTCATATGTTTAAATGATCTACAAATCTTATTTGGCTATAAAGATGAATCATAATGGACAGACCATGTTAATTCATTTGCAAACAACCCTAAATTAACAACAGCCCACCACTAACCACACCTTATTCCCATGTGCTGGCTATTACCCTATTACCATGTCTTTGGTTTACAAACCCAGATGGGAGGATGACGTATACGGAAATGGTGCTGCAGGGAGGGGCTGGGGTTAAACCCGGGCACACGTGAGAACAGCAATGTCGCAGCGACATGCAAAAGGAACATACCGTCGCGTCTATACAGCAACAACACTAATCTACAGACAGTATGCACACCTTCTTACGTAGCCTATCTATACCCGCTCCGCATATCTGAAAAGGCTATGGTGGCTACCGCTACATAATATAGTTAACATGCTGCAATATAATGCCAATACTTTGCGAGGATGTTTATTTTTAATGTCTTTAACTGTCTGTAACACAAATATAATGTGTTTTGTTATCATATTTGAACTACGAATGAACTTTTAACTGTTTACCATATGGGCGGCAGAACACCGTGTTCTCAAAATTGAATCTCCGCCTTGTCAACAGTGTGAGAGCCGCCCCCACCTGCAGTCAGCAGATCTGGGCTGCGTACACACCCCCGCCGACTAAGATACATTCACGATCACAAATCAATCGTTCTTAAACTCGGGTGTTCATTCGCAGGTGCATGCCTTGAAAAGCATAACACACATTGACCCATTTCAATGGACACTATAAGCTGGATAGGCCATTTTCACACAGGCTATATAGGCTAGGCTATTTTATCTAGAACGTGACGCATTGTTGGCATATAACAGTAGGCATATCCATCAAAATGTTGCTTTGTAGGCGTGTCATTAACTTACCAGTATGGACCCTTAAGTGGGCTTTGAGGTGGGATGATTTGCCATACATTTTCCCACAGCCGGTAAAGGGGCAGCAGTGCCTTTTCTCTGAAGATTCGTGTCTCAGTGGCGTATTTTTATTTCTCATTTGTTTTACTGTCACCGTATCCTGATTATGTCTTGACCGCACTGGCACTGAGCCACGACCGTCACCGCCGTTGAACCGGCAAGTCCCGTCCGCGCGGTCCTGGGTCTTTTCGCAGTAGTTAAGACATCGGGTGTTTCCGGCGTTAGGGCTACATTTATTTAGGTCCAATAAAATCATTGCAACCATCAATAAAGTCCTGTTCTCTTGGTTCTCTTTCAACATGTCCTCTGTAGACAATGGCTCAGGACATGTCCCATGGGGTCGTTTGGACACACACTCTGCAGTATCAACCTCAGACATTCTCACTGAGTGCGGCTCTGTGAGAAAATACCACGATATCCTCCGCACTTGTCTTTACTTTTCAATAAATTTGAATACGTAGCCTTTGCTATCACGCGTGAATAATCACCGTGCACGCGTTCCAGGAAAGTGGTTATCGTACACGAGACATCTACAATGTGACGATTTCGCAAAGGGTCACTTTCTATATGTGGTAGCCTATACGGAATAACGCCCTTCAGAAAGGACTGGATCACCCCTTTCTCCCGATATCAGTTAACATGCGCTATCCATCGACTGTCCTGCGTGTGCAGGCCTACGTCTTTCTTTTCTGTGGTCGCACATGCGTCAACTTGTCTAGATATTACAACGGGAGGCACTTCTCTCAACTCCCAAGAAGCAATTTCGCGGAATCCCACGGTGTCATAATAAACCTGGGCTACGATTGGCTAGCAGAAAACGTGACTAATTTTTGCATACCCTAACTGGAATAGGCTATCCAGTTAATTTTAATGACGGACGTGATACCTGGCCAGTTAAATGTAGGTAAGGGTTGAACTGCTGGGATGTATTGGCTTTGCCTGGGCTTACGGGCTAATTAAAAGCCTCCCTCCTATACTAGACATATAAAAGACAACTTGATCACCACACGCTCAAGCTGTATTGTAAGCTTAATGTGAGCTGTGGGGGAACGTCTTAAGTGCAATTTGTTATGTGAGGGAACAAGACGTGAGCGGACATTCATCCAAGTGTTAACAATGTGGATTGATAGCCTATCCAAACAATCGTCAATGTCACTATATTAAACTCAAATTCAGTCCAAAAGAACATTATATTTAACATATAATTCGCAATAGTCTCAGCTCCAACTAATAGGATAATATTTACAAACGGCTATGCCTAGGCTATTATGTCAAACATATATTTTGTTTTGTATACATTTTAGCCTAAATTAACAAGTTCATTGTGCCTTGGTTTGACGCTTCAAAATTGATATGATGTCCTACTTGAATGCATGCGCAAATAATAAAGCCTAAATTTGCGCGTTATAGGCTAATTAACAGTAATTGTATTAGACTATATGCTGTGTTATCAGGAATATGATGAACAAAATAAAATAGACACTATCTAGTCTATTGTTAGAATATTCCTATTACCTGCAGGCTAGACGTGAAAACATATTTTTAGTTATTGGAGAAATAAGATAATTTTTAAATCGAAATTTACCCGTTCCATTACGTGTGCTATACAGTATGATCGATAATCCTGGCGTTTTCCTGTAATATGTGTAATATGTGGCGCTGACACGTTGTCTGAACCCGCCCTCTTGTAGGGGACTGGGGTAAACATATTCCTGGAAGTACTGAGTACTGTTGTGCTTTCCATCCCGTTCCGCTTGCTCTGTATTTTATGCAATAGCAAAGTTGGCAGAGTGCATGTGGGTCACGACGTTTAAGTTATATTGTGTATCAAAGCAGAGTATTTTGGTGTGTGTTTCTAGCGTGTGAATGTAGTGTGTGCGCTTGCGAGAGAGAGCGAGAGAGATAGAGCGAGAGAGAGAGAGAGAGAGAGGGGGGGGGGGGGGCGAGAGACACAGGTGTATTTTAGGAACAGAAATTTATATAATGAG
>JAODUH010023800.1:33675-50246 GCA_027564835.1 Typhlichthys subterraneus
CCCCCCCCCCCCCCCCCCCCCCCCCCCCCCCCCCCCCCCCCCCCCCCCCGAGAGACACGTGTGTAGTTGAGGAACAGAATGTTCTATTCTGCGTACTGAATGTGAACTCGTGCCATATTGCCGCCCTGCTCCCAAATAGGCAAGTTATGCTTTTGGAGGAACCCAAACAGACATATGGCACATAGCCTACACTACTACTGCAGTAGTCATGATATCAGTATTGTAAAACCAGTAGGCCTACAAGGATATAGGGATATAATTTCTCTCTAGCGTACAGGCTACACACAGTCCGCTTTTTTCACAGCTTGGTTCACCAACAGTCACTTCCTTCACATTGACTACAGTATAGGCTACTTGTTGAACACCTGCTATCACAGTATCAGATGAAAATGTTAAGAAAGGGGGAAGATGACATAACGTATATTTAATTATTTCATAAAATAGATAATGTGTCATTCTTTCCTCCTCAATGACACACAGAGAGTGAGAGAGAGAGAGAGAGAGAGAGAGAGAGAGAGAGAGAGAGAGAGAGAGAGAGAGAGAGAGAGAGAGAGAGAGATTTGCCAGTAAGAGAAGCTTTGGTTTTTGCAGTGGTTGCAGAAAACATCCATACCCTACTGGAAGTGAAAGCAGGGGAGACATGGAATAATAATCTATTTCATTTATTTTATTTAACAATGCATGCCAGACATGATCCTATTCACATTGAAGAATACAGATTTGTATTTGCATCCAAATGCCCACTACGGTGATTTCATATTATAATCTCTCCATCATCTTGGTCATCTTTACAGGAGGTCATCTCTGTACACGCTCAGTGGAAGAACTGCATGCATTTTAAAGGACATTTAGTAAAGTGAGACCAGGATGAGGGTAAGTCCTTTTCAGTTGTAAAACCATAACATAAGCAATTATTGCAGAAAACATGTGCATGGACCTCTTCCTGGTTTACAATTACTCACTGACAGGTCATCAAAGGGGGAAAAAACATCTCTTGATTATAATCATATGCTCGTGAATTCAGAAAACCTTAGGCTACGGCAATAGGAAAATATTTAAAAAATACTGTACATTGGGATTTTATTGGATAATGTTGCATTGGCACACTTGTCTGTTATTAGGCTATTGTCATCTGCATGTTTGGGTGCACACACTCACACACACACACACACACACACACTTCCTTGATTTTCACTATGAATACCTTTCAAAGCCATGTTAACATAAAAAACATGTACAGAAGTTCAGAAGTGCTGTGAAAATGTACTCTATCTCACATGAATTAAGGACCAATAAGATTATCAAAGACCTCCAATATCTTCAGTATATTTGATTTTTTTAAACAATTGAACATTTATTCATTACCACAGTTAGCATACAAGGGCTTAAAGCTACACCTCTGAATGCCCACACTGTCACCTGGTCATGCAAAATGTAGATTCAGTACACTTGCTTGTATAATGTACTGTATGTCCCTACAACTGATGTTACTGTACTGCATACTGACAATATGTCAGCTGAGCTCCATTCCATTTGGTTTACATTGTTTTGTTTTAGTTTGGTTCAGCAGTGCTGTGCAAGAGGGGAAATGCTGTGTATCATGAACCCACTCCACAAATCTATGTACGTAACCCTGTAGTGGCTGCTGGGAACTTTTTCCTGTGGATAAAGTTCTTCATTGAGTATTCCACTTAATTTCCTGAACACAATAAAAAAAAAAAGGTTCCTCAAGATCCCAGGAGATTTTGGGTTGAAATTACTAAAGCACAGTGATTATACTGGAAGCCTTCTGGTAAGGGAAACACTCTGTTCCTTATGATGACATTGTTCTGTCATGTATCAGTCTAACTCTACCTTACGTCACACTAGAGTCTGAAGGGGGGGGGGAGGGGTACCATTTCCTCTCCAATCTAACCTAAACCTTAGAGGAGGTAATTGCAAAACTGATCCCATGTCAGCATAAGGCTACATTATCCAACATACACATACAACTGACTTGCAAATGGAAACAGTTCGAGGAGGTGCTAGCATTCCCCTTCCAGGGATAAGGCAAAACAATTATTTAAATCTGTCAATATACACAAAACTGGAAAAATAGAATCCCCTCGCATGGAGTCTTTTTCCAATCCTTGGTCACTCAGTGTCTTGTGCAAGATGTTTTTCTTAGCTTGTTTTCTGCAAATACATTATTTTCAAACACTGCGGTGCACCGAGTATGTGAATATGAATAAATATTTGTGATACGAAACAATGCACTCCAGAAACTATAACAATCAAAGGAATCCTGTCCGCACTCTGTACAAATGTGTCAGCAGTCCGTGTGTTTGTAAAAAAAAAAAAAAGAAAGGAAGAAAGAAAGAAAAATAAAAGTTAATAATTAATTAGAGAAATGTGCACCCTGTAGTCATAAATACAGAGGAGGAGCCTAAACACAGATCTTTGTCACTGCGGTCCTCATGGTCTCCGTGCCAAAAAGGCACCCATACGGTTCATAATGCTGGCAGCTGTGTATTGCCACATCACCTTAACATGATAACATTCCCTCTTTTTGATAAAACACACAATACAATTATTAAATAGTTACATTTTAATTTAAATACATTACCCCCCTTAAAATTAAAATATATTTGATAAATAATCAATATTTAGTGCTTGTGTCACCGAACTGGATGATAAAGCTTAATTAGAAAATACTTAAAATTAGACAAAAATAGCACTAAAAAGATATAAATATTCATTTAGTAATTCAAACAGGCAATTAAGTATTCATAATAGCAAGTCATCTGTCAATAAATTGTCAGTTTGAAAATAAATGCAGTGTGATTAAATTGAATTGTGATGAAATATAAATCACAAATATAAAAATCTATTTAAGAATCAGTTAATTTCACATAATTTCAAAGATATCATAAGAGCATCCTAATCATCCCAGACCTTTTCAGTTGGATGAATAAATAAATGAATAGATCTAAAAACACTGATCACGCCCTTAATGATGACCCAAATGTCCTTCATCTCACTTAAAATGCATACGGTACCTTTCATGTGTATAATTCAACTGGAATGCATATAGGCTACTGTATACTTTGCAGAACATTTTAAAATCTCAAATATCTATTAGGATTAGGAAGGTTATGTTGCAGTGACTGATTTTCAGATTATGAAACAAAAAAAGGAAATGAATGACAATGATAGGACAAGAGGACAGATCTATTGATCGATAGGTTTTAGGCTAGCATCAACACTGCCTTGCCTTCAACAAATGTAAAGTGTTACTGTACCCCAGCTCTGAGCCTGACTCCACCACTTTGAAATATGTGTCCAGGAGCTGAGTGAGGGGCTGAGAGGGGGACCCCCATTAACATTAACGTTAACATTTTAATTTAATGACATATGAGCGTACTAAGTGAACAGATAATAATAACCAGCCAGTTCCTGGGGTGATATTTAACGTATATATGACGTGTAGTTCTGTTTTCCGCCCATAAAATGCAGATTTTTATTGATGTAGTCACAGATCAATCATATTGCTTTTTTTACAGCTCAATAACATATTGTAGGGTGCAGTTACACTTTAATAATGAACATACACTAATACTGTAGCTCCATCTTGTGACCACTGAAGGAATTAAAATAGTTTTTCAATATGTCTCCTGTAGTATTAATGGAAAGGTTCAAATGTCTAATAATTGGGGGAGGATTTTACTGTTTGTCTGGATACAGTTGACTTGTCCACGTTATATCATCTGTACTAGCTCTGTTTCAGATGAAAGGCCCTCACATATGTGACAGCTCTCATCTAATTTGATACTTGACTTTACAGTCAATTGGTAGACATTACACCAACTAATCTCATAAGAGCCAAGTGCCTCTAATTAGAGGCACTTGGCTCTATAATTGCTCATATGAGACCACAATGAACTGAGACACAAAGATATATCATGACAATAAAAAAATCTATGTTTGATGGAATATCATTTCACACACTGCATAAAGTGTATAAATATACCCATACTATTTACTGTTTTTTATTAATTTCCGTTTTTTCTTTGTATATCTGACCTGTCCATAGATTAAGCATACGTGCATATAAAGAATCATATTTGTCGATGCTGTTATACAGCCATTTTAAGTAAATGTAGTGTGAAGTCAAACAACTAAACGGCTTTTCTAATGAATAGTGTGAAAGTAATCAAACCAGTGTGAGATGTTATATTTTAGTCAGATGAGCACTATACAAATACGTACACTAGTTGAAGTGTGATCTTGATCTGGGAACAAACTGATAACTGATATCATATTTTTGTTGGATATTGTCACAGACACATTATAGAGTATTTAATTCAAGTTCTCAATTTTTTCAGTTCGACTGTGAAGGATTGGGAAAAGATGAGGATAGAACAGCTCCAGCTGTATGGCAATTTTGATCTGTCCTATATCTTATTCTTTCCATTTTTTGTCCTCTATATTTCTCTCTATATTTGCCTCTCTTTATGTCTTACTTTACTTGACAGTTGCTATAACACAATCTAGCTCTACGTTGCTGTATACGCTCTTGGACTAGCTAACTATTTTGAGTGGCATGTGCTGTAGTGCAGTGACAGAATGCTTACTTGACGTAAAAAGGTGATGCATGGAAGACATACGTACAGCTTCCATGGCCATAACACCCCACTGAGAGCTACGGCGCTACAAGAGGAGGTAAAAACTAGCCTAGGTTAATAGCTCTTTATTATTGACTGGTGTACAATAGGACCCCTGTCCTTGTGAAGTCACCCAGCAGTACCGACAATAGATCCACTTGCTATCCTTTCTTTCTCTGTGTAAAGTGTAAATCTAGCAGCTACAGGTGACTCTAATCCTACCTTGGCTCCACATATCTTTTCCTGGTTTGTCATCCCTGGTCCTATATAAAGGTGTAAAGAATCAGTGTGCGGACAGATGTTGTCGTTGTCACGTATAGTTTTGTCTGTCGAAGCTGCGGAATGCCGACGGTGTAGCCATCTTCCTCATGGAGAGGCTGTCAGTCTTGGATGGTTCGGGCCGAGCCCCGGACTTGCTCCTGAGTAAGGGGTATCTGGCGCCCCCCAAACTGCCGCGGCCCACTATTCCGGGCCCCCGGTCCACCCCCGGTCCCGTTCCCCGCTCCATCCTCTCGCTTACCGACAGGCTCTTCCTGTGGGGAGGGGCCAGGCTGAGAGAAGGGTGGGAGTCATCGGAGGAGCAGCTGTTTGCTCTCTCCAGCTTGGAGTATGGGGCGCCAAGAGTTACCCCGCTGGCCCTGCCCGGGCCCCCCAGACGGGATGTCTCCGGGCCGGGCACCAGCTCCTCCGGGTCGGACTCGGTGTGGCTGAGCTCGGCCTCCCTCTCCGGGTGGGAGGAGCCCATGTCGGACGTCTTGTCGAACGGGAAGGAGGTGGCCGCTCCCGGGGACTGGGAGCGCTCGGCGGCCGGGTACGGTGCCGAGACGCAGCGCGTGTCGATGCAGTCGGTGATGCTGGTGTACTCCGCTGCCTTCACCTGCACGCCGGCGCCCAGCCCCCCGTAGCAGCCCCGCGGCGTGAACATCAGGCTGTGGGACTTCACCAGCGGGTGCTCCTCCAGGAAGCCCCCCCCGCCCGTGGTGGACAGGTAGCGGCTGCTCTTGGAGCGCTCCAGCAGGCCTGCCGAGGGCGGGGGGGAGGGGTCGGCCTCCCAGGCCGCGTCGGGCAGGAGGTGGGCGGAACAGAGGGACAGGTCGGCCGCCGCGCTGTCCTCCAGCATCGCTCCAGACGCCCCGCCCCCGCCACTGCCGCCGCCCTCCGAGAGCCTGTCACTCAAGCCGCCGCTGTAGTCCCGCCCCCCCGACAGCACCGCCTCCATGATCTCCGAATGGAGGGAGGAGTCTCGGTGGAGGGGCGGGGCCGCGCGCAGGGGGTCCAGGAAGACCTCGGCGGGCTCCGCCTCCTCGGAGGCCGAGACGTATATGTCGATGCAGGAGGACGGCCGGTGCTGCTGGGAGACCGTCAGCGTGGCCAGGGGGAGGGGCCTACCATCCTTGGGGGCGGCGCCTGAGGCCACCGACTGTGAGCTGTTGGCTCGGTGGAGGCTGAGCGAGCGCTCCTTGAAGAAGCTGTCGGCTCGCTCCGCTCTCGTTCGCTCGCCGCCGCGCCCGCCCCCGACGTAGAAGGAGTGGCTTCGCGTCCGTGTCGCCATGCCGGTAGGAGAGGGCGGCGACATGGAGCCCTCGGCTCCTCCCTCTAGCGCCTCCTGCAGGCGGTAGCTGTTGCCCTCGTTGCTGTTGAAGCTGCTCTGGCGGAGGATGTAGGCGGCGTCGGCGCAATCCCCCTGGCGCAGCACGTATGCCGAGTCGGTGCAGTCGGACGAGGTGCGCGAGCGCACTTTGTTGACCTCGCCGCGCTCCACGCCCGTCACCCGCTCCAGCGCCACGGCGATGCGGCCGATCAGCTCCTCCATCTGGGCCAGGCGGACGTCCACGGTCTGCAGGGACGCCTTCATGAAGTGCTCCCTCTCGTTGACCTCCTCCAAGCGCATGGCCATGTTCTCCACCCTGTGACCCACATGGGAGAAAGACTGAGACCTAGTCCACCAGTGCACGGATACATGATTTAAAAAAGAAATAAAAACCTGTCCATACAGCAACGTATTAAGGAATAATCAATATCTTCACCCTGAAAGGAGTTTTTCTAAAACTGTTATTGCTGGTCGTATAAAATACAATGCAAGTGATATTTGGGGGTGGTCAAAATTATTATTATAAGTATTTTGTGGGCCATGTTTCACAAGCAGGCGCACAGAGGCTGCAGTACTGCTGAGATGATGCTATAAATCAATAGCACTAGGATGGAACTGCATGGCAGGGAATTGGTTTATGTAGTTAATGTGTGTTTAAAGTAGAACGTGATTCTCTCCATGCTGCCGCCGTCTCCAACCTCTCAGAGGTGACCCTGATCCTCTCATCGTTGGAAGAGTTGAATCGGTCATCTTTTTCTCTGAAGTACTCCTCAATACATTGCTCCTCAAAGTCGTGGACCTTCTTGAGCTCATCCTCGGTTATGAAAAGTTCTGTAAACATAAGCGTTATGATAGTTATGTCTGGTATAGCTTATGTAGTTAAAGATGAAAAATAATGCATTTTACTTGATTAGGGCGAATACTTCGAGAGATTAAGCTGAGTTATGCCGACTGTTGATAAACTTTGTTGTCAACATCCTATTCTCCAACCTCACGGCATATACAGTATGTTTACATAAGAATGCTTTGTTAGGTTTTATATCTTTATTTTTTCCAGATTTGGTATTGAATTTGTAACAGGATGTTTGACAGGTAGTTTGATTCAGATGTCCATCTGACAGCCTTTTCACACCAGCTGACCCTGCGATATTCTCAGCAATCAGTTAGTACAGTCATTTAAAAGCAACAGCTATTCATTCATTTCCCTTGAGAAGGTGTAGTCACCATGACTCAAGAAGAGTCACAGCCAGGGTCAGACTAGAACACGTGTCTGTCTGACTCCATGCCCATCGGCCAGACCAGACCACTCACTCAGCCCGTAGTCTCTCTCGTCGTCGTCGTGCTTGCGCCAGCGGCAACACAGGTGTTTGAGGACCATGGTCATGTGACTGAAGATGATGAGCGGAGGTGGCAGGACAGGCCGCTCATGGAAGGTCATGATCAGCTGGTAGCGCTGAAACTTCCACACCTGGTTAGAGATGGACTTTACTTCAAAGAAGGTGTTACTGGAAAAAGAGACAAACGACATGTCAAACCCACTGTGTGTTGATCTATAGCTGCCACAGACGTGTTGGCCGGTAGAGACAAGTCCACATAATGCTGAGTAAGCAGACCCCCATACTGTAGCACTGATGTGTGTGTGCAATCGTGTCTATAAGGCCTAGCAGGAGGTGGCTAGCGAGAGAGAGAGAGAGAGAGAGAGAGAGAGAGAGAGAGAGAGAGAGAGAGAGAGAGAGAGAGGCTACGTACTTGAACACCGCTATGAGCAGGTTAACCAGCAGTATGTTAGCCACTAGCAGGTAGCAGGCCATAATGGCTGGGACAATCCAGGCACCTGTCTTACAGGGAGGCAGGGCCACCAAAGACCCATCCTCAGTTGTTATGTTCTGGCCACAAGGGGCTGTACGACACCACAGGAGAAACGCACACCAGACACACACACACACACACACACACACACACGCACACACGCACACACACACACACGCACACATTCACAAGAGGAGAGAGGTCAATTATAGGACTGAGAGCAGGCCGAAGGTTTAGCAATGCAGAGAACGTGTACAGATGCACAAACAGCAGAACATGCACACAGACATCACGCATATACAGCCTATAGTGGAAAAACAAACACATCAAAGGCAGGCAATAATAGACAAACCAATAAATAAGCTCACGAAGAGATGGGCCTAAATAAACTGTATAGCAAGGAATTGGTTTGCAAACAAACGGGGGACAAGGGGTGGGGTGGACTAGAATGGCTCATGTGCTGAAATGTGCATCTGAAATAAAAATATAACAATAGAGTTACCATGTATGGTCACGACTTGCAGTCCCAATATATTTAAACATGTGCTCCATGTTTCAAATATATTGTTGGATGTGTGCCATAGCATCAGCTAACATGGGATTCATGTTTCCTTGTATCGGTTAAAATGCATTTAGGATACAAAGAATGTTTTTTCCATCTGTGATGGTTCAGTTGCTGTACAGGGGGAACAGTCAGCCAGTTTGTTTGCCTATGGGATGCACTCTAGCCATGCTCATCGTTGTTGTGGTCAACTGTTCACACAGCCCAAAGATAGAGAACTGAAAGAACTTTTAGAATATTTAATATTTTTACCCTCAAAACAATTTGGATAAAGAAACTCTGACAACTGAACCACGTGAAAAAACAGATTATAAATGATGACAAATGTTTATGCTATGTTATGCTCTAGTGTTTGCATGTGTGAATGTGTTTTGCGTTTGTTTTTCTTAACATATTCATATTCACATTTAAAAGTCTATATTGTTCTATTGGTTATGGTAAATAAAATATGCCCCCCTTCCCATCCCCCTCCAGTAGGCTAAGTAACCGAGCTGGCGTAAACGGAGGGTGATATAATGTTTTATGTGATAGACTAGTTTTCATGGCAGGTTCACTGAAACACAAAGCCAAACACCAATGTAAAAGTTTAAAGATCAAAGAACACATTAAAGAAGTATCAGGCTTAAAGCATAAAAACTGATAGTTCCCTCTGATGTTCGATCTAAAGTAAAATAAGTAAAATGAAATACAACGAAAAGAAGAAAACAGAGTGCTTCTGCCATGAAACATCAATGCCCAGTGGCCAGTGCCAGAATTATTCAGGATAAAGTTGCCCGTTTACATTAGACAAGCTGCTAACATGCCTTTACTTGTCTTAAAGATAACTGTTAGAAGATAAACATCCTTATATAATTAGGGCTGAATAAGCGCTGAGAAACACTATTAGCATGGCTTTGCTGACTCAAGCTTTTTAAGCATGTCAGGGCAAGTTTAACCCAAGTTTGTGTTGCTTTCATGCACACTTTTGCCTGTAGTGACTGGCTCTAGTGGTGGTAGTGGGTATGGCATGCCAATGAGGTTGGGTTGATGAAGGGGATATGGGGTATAAAGTTAAATTAAGGTCTTTATCTATGGATTTACTGGGGGTTTCACTGCACTGGGCAGGTTGGAACAGAGTATTGCTACGCCAGGCTCCGTGAGTTCGTAAGTAATTTTCGACCCGCCAGACTTTTTCATTCAGCCTGTGCTGTAACTTCCTACTATCTGAAACAAAGAACGAAAGAATTATTTCAGATCTCTTCTCTTTGGGCCACTTTTCACACTGCACACATTCAGTTAATAGCACAAGATATACACATACACAAATACGAAGCCTCTTAGACCACTCTCACAGTCTACGGTTTGACATGTATTGAGTCACTGTTACTGTGTCATCAAATGTAAAACAACTTTTAGAGCATCATTAATAACTGATGAAGAAAATGCGTAACTTCACAGAATAAAATGGAAAAGAATCTGGATTTTATTGTCATCAGGACTTTTTATAATGTTTAATATTACCAAATACACCACAACCTCTACTTTTCAACCGATATGTTGTATCAGAACAGCTATGAGAGCAGTCTTGTGTTAGGCAGGCTTGACACTATACCTAAGACAATCACCCAACAGCAACAGTTAAATCCTCTAAATCAGGAACCGCTGTGCTCTGGACCGTACAACAGGCAAACAAACTCTTTGACTCCTGCCCGGGACTTACGGTCAATCTGATCAGCAAACACCTCCCCATAGATCATCCAGTAGGGCATGAAGAAGATGTTCCTGGCTAGCATCCAGGATGGGTCCTCATTGGGATTGAGGATGGCCTGCCGCGCCACCCCAAAACTCATCAGCACCACCAGCATGATGATCACGAAATACATCATGTCAATCATCTGAGGGAGAAAGGCAGGGAGGAACCAACAGCGTGAGAATGCAAACACATTGTTGCAGACTTTACTGGGAAACTAGATATGGCTTAACAGGTTACTTAATGGGCGTACAGACAAGTGGGGCAAAGAAGGGCAAAGACAATGGTCTGGGGATATATGATTCCTTAGGTAATGGAGATAAGGTCCCTAGAAGACATTATAATATAGCTGGAGAAGTATTTAACAAGATTGAAGAGTAATCAACTGCATTTGCATTTTCTAATCATCTATAACAGGTTGAAAGGTCAGTAAAAGTAAAATGTCATTTGTTTTAGAATTAAACGTATCCTAGAAATTCATTTATTTGTGAATCATTCTAATACAAATATGTTTATCCATGTTCATCATTTTTTTAGTGTAAGTGGTTCATACTTTAATTTAAAATATATATTTTTTAATACCAACTGAAATAGACTGAACAAACAGTACATTACATGATATGTGCCAGTAACCTGTATAGGCCAATACATTGTAAACCAAATCCCTATTTTCCTCTAATTCTCTTTTCACATGAAAGGGTTTTGGGTAGAGAGCCCGTGAGGGGGTCTTTGATCACACCTCTAGTTCCCTCACCACTTTGTTAACCATGTATCACAGAGGCTCTGTGATTTCCATTAGAGATCGAGGCTCGCGGTCAAAGCACTTTGTTACAAAAAATAAATAAATACATAAAACATATGCATTTCCACATATTAATGTGGAAAGAAAGAAAGAAAGAAAGAAAAATAAAACATTATAAATATGGAGTGGCACATGCACACATGCACACACACACACACACACACACTAAGTCACTGACACGCACATGCACACACACACACACACACACACACACACACACAGAGTCACTGACATGCACATGCACACACACACAATGCCTTCTCACCATCTTCCCAATCATCATAACATAGGGACCCAGGTATTTGTTGACCCCGAAGATGTCGAGCAGCCGGATGTACCAATAGATGATGTTGACACAGTAGATGACCCGCCCATAGCTCATGAGTGGCGGCTCCTGGAGGCGGAGTATCATACCCACAGAAAAGATGAGGATGGCCATGAGGTCTGTGATGTTCCAGTACTCCTGGAGCCACACCTTGACCTTCTGCAACAACTTCCCTGGCTCCGACATCAGGATCTGACCCGAGGGCAGCATGGAAGATGGGAAGAGGGGAGGGTTTGGTGGGTAAAGGAAATATGTTGTTATGTTATGAAAAACCCGTGGAATAAGTGTTTATCCAAACAGAAGACCATACGAAAATGTAGAAGAAAACAAGAAGAGAGGAATCAAAACTTCAATGTGTGGGGGAATGGAAGAAAGCAGAAACAGGCTGCTTTGTTGAATGGCTGGTTGCATTACAGCCCAGATGCCTTAAGGGGGCAGTGTGTGCTCATCAATAGGTCTGTCAAATCGACGTACATTTCCAACCATGCTTCGGTTTACTTTGTGGCGCCCTGGTATTTTCTTGCATTTCAATAAATAAACACACAAATATATTATACATATATAAATAAAAAGGGATTTGCTATACATTGGTGTTGAATTAGTGCATTTTTTTTATATTCAAATGCTGTCCTGGACAGTTATCTCCATAAATGTATATATACTGTATGTTTTATAATAAATAAATGATGTTCATGGCTGTGTTTATAAATCTGACTTCAGCATGCAATTACAAATTGTTACATTAATAATACTGTACCTCTCTCATCTTCTCAATGCCATTAGTGAAAATGTACGCAATGACAATCCACTCTTGAGCAGAAGGCCACAGGTCCATCTTCACCAGAACAATGTAGTTGAACAGCATCAGGTAACCCACATATGCCATCTGAACACAAGCAGGAGATAATGCTTTATACATGCATAACACCAGTATGTGTGGGTGTAATCCCACGTATTATATGACAATACATGTCACTCTTTTGCTTGATGCTCATTTTAATTAAACAGGGCTTTTGATTAAATTGGTCAACTGACCCCAATTATACTTCATTTCAATATAGATATGCAAATAGAATGTGATCTCATTGCTGTTCATGGACATTTGGCCTGAAAATGTCCATTATGTGTCTCTGGTGGCTGTCTATTAAAGTATTTTCTTCTGCTGTCCACATTTCACTTTCTGTACTTCATTTCTGCAGGGTGTCTGGATGGCCTCCACTCTACAGAACTGTGGTCAAATGTCTTACCATCTCCAAATACTGACTGAGATATTCATATAAAAATAGATCTGTGTGCCTGGATGAATTGAGTGGAAAGTTGTTGATCATGATTCCACTGTTCATTTTCATGCTTTGGCCCAACCAACTGAGACACTTGTATAACCATCTCTCATATTTACCAGTCAGATCCAAGTAAATCTTGTATAAAAATCTCAATCCAACAGTTTCTCTGGTCCAATCTGTCGTGGACACTATTTGCTCATTCTTAGCCATTCTCCACATTTACGTATATATTAAAGATCCTTAACCGCTTAAAGTGAGTAGAGCTGCAGTATGTGACTGCAATAAAGTCTTCACAGTCAGTGAGATCTTTAAGTTTGCCAAATGTTACTCTAACAGGTCGGGTGCTCTGTGGAGCATGATGGGTAGGAGAACCGTTAATGATGACATCCTGACCTAGGGAGCCATGCCATCTGTTATGAAATTTACATGAGGCTTTCCTTTGCTCACCTGCGGGGAAGCTCATTGTGAGGCAGGAGGGTGGTGTGGGAAAGGGGGAATGGGAACAGTCGAACAGAACTGATTTTATAAATAAACGCCTTTGCTGGTGATGCGTAGATATATTCTTACTGGGTAGGCAAATTGAAAGATCTATCATGGGACAAGAGAAAGATGTGCTGTTATAACCTTCCTTCACCCTCTCCTAAACACACATGCACACACACACACACTTCAACACAAAGGCTAGAGGATGCAAACACACATAGGAACACTTCACACACTGCAGTGTGTGTGTGTTTGTTTGTGCCTCTTGTGGTGACATAATACCATTCTGGTGGGTTTGAGAAATATGAACTCCGGCTATGAGCACAAATCACCCACTTAGCTCCGTGTTCCTCCCTTGCCTGCCTTAAACTACCTCAACTGTCCTTTCACCATTTTTGTTTTGGTCTAAACAACACCGTCCTGCTCTCCCTTGATATCATACATAACACTGACGGGGAGTGGAGAAGATGCAGGGAGAGGTTTATGGTTATGGCCTGGCAGGACCTGATGATGCGGACAATGTAGACTTGAATTTAAAGGCATAGTGTTTCATTACATATTATCAGTAGTTTAACAACTCACTCTTTGGGTACAGTTACTCCAATGAAGTGTATTATAACACCTGAGCAGATTCAGCTCCATTCATCACAAAATCCCATAGAAATTAAATATTTTAACACATGATGCACCGCCATTTTGCATGAATGAACATCAACAGTTCTTAGTCTTCATTTTTGAGGGGCACTTTTTTAATCGGTTCTCTCACTGTGAAGAAGAACGCTTTGGCACGGAGACGCTACTATAAATATGACAGAAAATGGAAGAGAGTGACACTGTGGTTATCCTCCCCAGTGACTTTGTTATTTTTTTTCAAAAGTACAGGAAAACTGACCGTGTGGAACCAGAACTTGACGATGGGCGCGTTGTAGAACTCGTAGATCTTGCGTCCCATGGGGATGAGGCGATGGCGGTGCTTAACCTCCTCGACATCCTTCTTCCTCGACGTCTCCGTGGCAACCTTACCCAGCATGGCCTAGGGCACCGCAGAACGCCACGCAGGGTGGGGTGTGCCCAAAGACGAGGAGGATGAAGGCGATGAAGGCGTTAACAATGCCAAGAGAGGAAGGGAAGGAGCGAAACCGGATGGGATGAACACACACCGCACACCGATGGAACAGAGAGGGAGGGAAGAAATGCATGGGAGGAAAGCGTTGGCATGGTGAAGGTTTTTGAATAGCAAAGAAAGACAGGGAGGAAAAGAGAAGGGATTAATGGCTGCTCGATAATGTTCAACATCCCCCTCCACCCCTCAGTCAAAGAAGCAAGCACAGGCAATGTGGTCATTCCATCATGTAATGTGCAGTATGTGTGTGAGTGGCAGGTGGATGCTGGTGACTGGTATGAATGACGCAGACACACACTCATGGATATCGTCTCAGACTACATAACAGACAGGACAGAGAGAGGAAAGGGGGCAGAGAAAGGGAGGGGGGAAAGAAAAGGACAAAGATACAGATACATCTCGTTTCCAGCTGGGACACGCTTCTTTATCCATGAGAGAGGGGTCGGATCCCTGTGTGGTTATGGGTCGTGGTCTAACCCACCATGCCTTAGACAAAGGCAGGCCACGGATCTGTGTTGCATGACTGGATGCCTGCAGGCAAACCTGGGCAGAAATCTGCTTGAATACAAGCTAATATTTTTAGGTCTTAATAACCCTTCATTAAAATTCCCAGGAACTTAAATAGACGCACAAAGTATTACCACATGCAAAATACTAGCCTGGGGAAAAATCGTTCTGATAGTGCAAGCTCCGACTCACATAGTCTGGGAACTGTCCATTTAAAACTGTCTGCAACCAGAACAGAGACCCAATTGTCCCCACATGGATCTTGTTCTGACTGGTTGAATGAGGTCTGATCGTCTGACATTAATGTAATTAGCACCTATTGTGACTCCTCCATCACAATTTACCCTGAATGAAGAGTTTCCAGAGCGGAACAAATTGTGGAGCTTGCAACATCAGGATACATTCTTACCAGGCTAAGAAAGGACCTCCCCAATTCACCTGAACTCAAAACATTTTAGTACGTGAAACAGATTTACAGTTACAGTGAGTTACAGTGTTAGTGTTGCCCACGTTTGGATCAAGCCACACACAAACAGGCCCTTCGTGGTGAGCTGATTAAGATGCCTGTGTGTGCCATCATGCCTTTACTCTTCTCAACATGCACATGTGGCTCAGGCTTGAGAAAAAAAAAGCACATCACCATCAAAGCATCTGAGGACGGGGCAATTCAACGTACCCCTGTAGTGTGGCAAGCTGTGTACATCAGTATGAATCTCAGTGATTCATAGATATCTGCTTAATTGAAGTGGCATTTCAACAGTCAGAAGCTAGCGCAAAGTGAGCGTTTTTTAAAGGCACCCTTTAACAGCAAGGTTCTCTGTGAGATACAGCGGTGCCTCAGGGACAGCCAGTTATTAAACAGCCTGTTGTGTTGCATTTGCACTAGCTAGCTGTCTGTATTCAATGCAGATGGAACGTATGTACGGTGGTGCTGGAAACAAATCCAACCTCAATTCAATTCAATCAGAAAAAGACAACCTTGGATCCAGCTTGTGTATTAAAAACTAACCCGTGCGTTATTCTCTCTAACCACCAAGTTATATTAGCACCCATGTTGCTCGTTCATCAAAAAAAGGTGGTGGTGTTGTGCTGATTTATAACTCTAAAATTAATCTAAATCCCAAAGTGAATAACATGAAATCATTTGAGTTACTTGTAATGAGGTCAACAAGCTCTGAGCCTATTTATCTAGCCATTATATACCGCCCCTCTGGACCATACTCCGAATTTTTGGATGAATTTACTCAATATCTCACTGATATTGTAACATTCAATGATAATATATTAATTATGGGAGATTTCAACATTCATTTTAATTATGTATCTGAACCCCTTACTAAGGCATTTGTTAATATTATTGATACTTTTGGTTTTTCGCCAAAAATACATGAATCAATGCATACAAATTGTAATACTATTGACCTTGTTTTAGTCAAAGGGATAGACGTCTGTAATGTGGCGGTATTACCAAATACCTCAGCATGGTCTGACCATTATCTAATTAAATTTGAATTTTCATTCAAATGTGTGCAGAAGGATAATAAATTATATTATAGACAACATATCGACAGTTCTGCCATTTCAGCGCTTAGTGATAAATTGCAAACGATCACCGAACCCTTCATAGACTTTGTGGATCCAGTTGATATTCTAACAAATAATTTCAATAAAACTCTTTGTAATATTCTAGACTCGGTTGCTCCATTAAAATTAG